>PVKV010028946.1:0-24307 GCA_004027835.1 Alouatta palliata | reverse complement strand
GTGCCTCCCTCATGGAGAATACTTTTTAAGTTGTTTGATCAGTGGTAAGCGGGCACCAGCTGCCTACTTGGCATGTTGTGTGTTATGAGAAAATACAGAACACTGTTTGTTAATAAGGGTCACCTGTTCAGAAAGAATAAATTCGTGGGTCAGAGTCTACACGGGGCCTTCAGCCTGGAATGCTGTCAGCCCCTGAGGCACTCAGTTTGGAAGGCTGCTGGACCCCCGATAGACCCACTTTGCCGTTCTATCTGGGTGTCTGCTTCTCATTTCCTTCAGTGCTGCCTAGGTGGGAGTCTCCATGGCCAAGCTGGTACTCAGTAATTCTATGTAATCAGATCCATCTCATGCGGAAATACCTGGTTACTACATACCTTTATCAGAGCTGTCCTCTTATGACTGTCAAAGCAATTAAGTTGACATTCTCTGTCCACCGGGAGAGCTACCACTGCTGGACGTCCACTGGCACATGCCAAATGCAGAGCCGTCCTATGACAATGAGAAGACTCTTTAGGAAATTGTACTATCTGAAAACATACAATGATTCACATATATCCATAGCACTGGATAGAATGTTAGTCCTCTGTCTTTAAAACAAGTATTTAATTTTGCTGTGAAGAAAGTACAGTATTTACCAGCTCTTATTATTCACTACATTAATGAAAGAGTAGCTTATTTGAATAGAAAACGCTTCGCCTCTGGATTCAGTTCACCTCGAGCCGAAATCCTGCTTTAAGATCGGTCACTTCCTGTTGGCCTTTTTGGGCCTCAGTTTCCTCATCAATAAAATGGCAATTAAAATAGTAGCGGTCCACAGTGATGTTCTGGGCATCACTATGATGCTTAAATGAGAATCTATGCAAAGCATTTAAAACAGTTCCTAGCACAAATAACCACTCAGTAACTGTTAGAGATTATAATTTTTACACTACTACTACTTAACATAAACATTTTGATTAAGTAAAATAATATGATTATGCATACTTCTGAGTTATGTTTAAAGATTAGACGTAACATTGTATTATGATCATTCTAAGATATTCCTTTTCTCACATTTTAACAACTCTGACATTGGGATTCTCCTTGCAATTCATAACTTATCACAACTATAATTGGCAGCATCTAAATAATTCTTATTGATACATAAAATAATGGGTATCAGACAATCCATAGTGCCTTACGTCAGGCAGAATATGGTATATACAACAGGTCCAGAGCAGCTGGGCAGTTCTAATCATATGACTGGCTTTTATTTTAGTTCTTAAAAGTGCTATGGAAAAAAGAGGGCTGAGATAAAAAGCATAACAAATTTTTAAAAATAATTCTTACTTTGATTTTCAAAAAAACTTTTAGCCAAAGGACGAAACTCAGGGTTCAAATGAATAGGTATGGCTCATTTTATTCAAGATTTATATAATGCATGTAAATCAGGCATTCCCAGTGATTAATATTAGTATATAAGACTGTTATATATTTTCAAAAAAGCAGTTAAAGTTTACCTTTTACTATTTTCTACCTTCGGAAATGCTTTTCTTTGAAAGGGGGGAGAAAAAGCTTCCATTGAGATTAAGTCGTAATACTCCAATTTTAAATCTCTCAGGCTTACTCAGACTGGGCAGCTAAACATGAAGGTTTTAAGGATGGAAGAAACCTGAGCGATATAATATATATAACAGCTATTCAGCTTGTGTTTGACGAATAAATTGATTAAATGGATAAACATCGTTGAGAAGTGCAGTATTTTTAAAGAAAACTCCTGCAAAGTAGAGCAACACTTTTGCAACAATAGTAACCATTTATATTTGCTCCCGGCTCACGGAGAGGCCTGGGCCCTCGACCCCTCCGAGGTTTCCCCATCCGGGGTGCCGCGGAGCCTGTGGGCACCAGAAAGCTGGGGTCCCCAACAGGACAGCATGCCTGCCTCCTTCGCCTGGCCATTACCTCTTCTTCTTGTCCCTCTTGTCCACGCCAGGGCCTCCGGGCACCAGGACGCGCTCCACCCCGGGGACGTCGCCCCGCCAGGCAGCTCTCTGGAGCTCGTCGAGATCTTCCAGGTGGATGTGGTACCGAGAGGGGGCGAAGTCGTCCTCATCGTGCTCGCTCCCGCCGCCGGAGCTCTCGTGCCGCCAGCTGGTGAGGGAGCCCGAGGACCATTGGTCCTCCGGGCTCCCGCCTCTAAATGTCTTCCTCATGGCGGAGACTGCCGCGTTCGGAGACCCCTCAGCCCCTCCCTGCCCTCCCCGCTTTTCTCCACCCCACCCGCTTTTCTCCTCTCCAGGAGACCAACAGTAGCGAGTTACTGCCTCGGCCACAACCTCCCAGAAGGAAAGCCCGAGGTTTCCAATCAGTGAAAGGAGCACCGCCAAGGCAAGTAAGAAATGTCAAGCCAAGCGACCACCGCCAAGCCAAGTAAACGTCAAGCCGAACGACCGCCGCCAAGCATCACGGGTAACGCCAAACCACGCGGGTAACGCCAAGGCACGGGAGTAAACGCCAAGCCATCGCGCCTGTGACGTCACCGCACCTGCTCAGGCACCTGTGACGTCACTGCACCTGCGCACACAGGCCCCCGCCTCCCGGAGAAAACTCCTTATCTGCAGGTGGCGCTGCAGCTCCGGCGCCAGCCTGGGCTGGCGGGTCCTTTGGGGTGGCGGCGTCCAGCCTGCCTGTCCTCAGGGAGTGCCGCCTCACAGCGCCACCGCGCACCTGCTCCTCGGCTTGCTCAGTTGAGGGGTGCGGACCAGTTCCCGCCCCTGTGCCGCCATCGCTTGGCCGCCACCGGGCTAGCCATCGCAGCGGAGTTGCCCCAGAGTCATCGTTGCCAGGACACAAGCTGAGTCAGAGGGCTGGGTCAAAGCGAGCTGCCCGCCCCACGGGAAAGGCCTGCCCAACGCCACTGCCCGCCCAGCTCCTACTCGGCTGGCGCCCAAGCCAGGGACCAGTTCTGGGCATTCCGCTGCCTGGGAATGGGGCCAAGCAGCCCCTCGCCGCTCTGAGCCGCAGCCGCCGCGCCCATCTGCCCAGGGGCCGCACAGCTGGTGACCCGGTTGGGTCGGGGAATGCCAGGTGCACCTGGGGTCGCTCGCCTCTAGTCCGTCCTGTCCCTGCAGCCCGCGAGCACTAGTGTCGGTCAGGCGCGATGGCTCACACCTGTAATCCCAGCACTTTGGAAGGCCAAGGTGGGCGGATCACTTGAGGTTAGGAGTTCGAGGCCAGCCTGCCCAACAAGGTGAAACCCCGTCTCTACTAAACATAGAAATATTAGTTGGGCATGGCGCACCTGAATCCTAGCTACTTGGGAGGCTGAGACAGGAGAATAGCTGTGAGGCGGGGGTCGCAGTGAGCCAAGATTGCACCACTGCACTTCAGCCTGGGTGACAGAGCAAGACTCCCTCGCAAAGAAAAGTGACAAAGGAGACTCTAGAAAGTACTCAAATACTAATTCTTGAGGACAGTGAAGATAGATCGCATTATGAAAAACAGATTTTGTCACTGAAGCCTCGGGGCATTAGCCTAGGTCCTGCATTGCTCACCCACAGAAAGCCAGTCACAGAGTACTGCCAAAGAAGAAGGCTTTAATCGGGTGCTGCAGCCGTGGAGATAGGAGCTCAGTCTCAAATCCATCTCTGACCAGCTAAAATTAGGGATCTGTAGTATAGCAAGGAAGAAATGTAATTATGTATAAGAAAACATGAACTAGGGAGGGGTAAGGAAGCAATCATTTAAAAAACTATCTTCACCTTGCCTCCTCAATCTTGGCATAATTCCCCTTGTAAGTGGTTTCCAGGGTCTCAGTTGGCATTTAATCACACGTATGACATTGCACATATTGTGTGCACATCTGCACAGCTCAGCAGCATCCTGGGTAGGCCTTGAATGGCAATCTTCACATGAGCCTGTGGCCTCAGCAAGAAAGCTGGGAACGGCAAGTGGAGGAGCCAGGAGCCCAGTCCTCTGCAGAAAATTCCAGCACAATTCGCAAGAGCAGCTGCAGTGAAGACTGTGACCCAACAAGGAATACATGGATGAAGATGCTGGTTTGAAAACAGACTCAGTGTAAGCATGGCACTTTGAGAAAATATTAATGATAAATGTCACCAAGGGAAAAAATCATCAGACAGAAACAAAATATATTTATTAGAAATATTAGTCATTTATCATACACTTTCCTGTGAATAAAGACATCTAATAAGCATGTCATATACTAACAGTGCTGGGTACAATCTAGTGTGCTCTTTAGAGACACGAGGCCACAGATGTATCAACTGCATTCAACTAATGTAGTTAAAATTATTATGCTACTCAGGACGCTACAGATTTAGCAGAACTCTAACCTGGGTTAGAGGAGTGAAATGCCCAGTGGCATTGGTAGCTATTTGAAAGGCTTCTAAAAAGGCTGTGAGGTTATATCCTTCACTGCATGTCACTGTAGGTCATCTCAAAATGGCACTCGAGCTTTGAAAGGGTGAGAACTATTGCTGGACTTGGCAGGGGTTCTGCATCTAGGGGCCTGAGTCCTCCATCTCCACAAGCTGCCCCTCAGCGGGGAAGAGGACGGGGAGACTAAGGGAGTCTCTGTGGGCAGGTGGGAAGAGAACATGGGAGAGATTCCTCACCACTGGATGGCTTGCCCCTGGGGATGTGTGTTTTTGTCTAACACCCATCAGCATCTACTTGGGTTGGTCTCTACAAAAGTTGTAAAACACCTGAATGAAAAAGGGAAACAAAAGACTAATACTGTTTTTGAAATGAGAAGGGGCTAGGACAAGAGAAGTTCCTGAGAATGTTACCCCCACAAGCCAGGGGCCACAGGCTATAATCAGACAGGAAAAATTCAATCCATGTTCAATGCAGAGAACAGCAACTTCTCACCTTGAAAAACTCCCCACTCTACTGAGGCTTGCATTTTGCAGCTGTCTTTTCATGTAAAATTTACACGTTAAAAAAAGAATCTGCAGAACCATCAAAGAATTTTAAATGACTGCGTACTGGCTGAGGGAAGATGGAAAGAAACGTGGTTGTTGTGGCCTCTGAAAGTCTCAGGACAGAAACTGGGAATGGGATACTCTGCTAAAGAAAATGTAAGATGCTCACCTTGTTTTCTCTGTTTATCAACTTTCCACCTTCACCTGGTGCTCTAAGCTCTGTTAAAAATGGACCTAAAAACCCTACCCCTTGGTCTAGTTGTGGTGGGACTGCCTCCTCCAGGTCCTGCACCTCCATGCCAGCCAATGGCTTAGGGGAGCCTACTTGCTGCTGTGCTAGAAGGCCTATTCCTACAGACCTGAGGCCATCGGTCACAGCTCCAGGACTCCAGCAGAACCTGCCGTTCACCTAAACACCATGTGTATTTATTTTCTGTGTGTGACAGGGTCTTGCTTTTTTGCCCAGGCCAGAGTAGAGTGGCACAACACAGCTTACTGCAGCCTCAAACTCCAGGGCTCAGTGATGCTCCTGCCTCAGCCTCCCAAGCAGCTGAGACTACAGGTGTGTATCATTGTACTCTATTAATTTAAAAAAAAAAAATTTTGGGCCAGGCATGGTGCCTGTAATCCTAGCACTTTGGGAGGCTGAGGCAGACAGATCACTTGAGGTCAGGAGTTCAAGACCAGCCTGGCCAACATGGTGAAACCCTGTTTCTACTAAAAATACAAAAATTTGCCAGGCTTGGTGGCATGTGCATATAATCCCAGCTACTCAGGAGGCTGAGGTAGGAGAATTGCTTGAACTTGGGAGGTGGAGGTTGCAGTGAGCCGCGATCATGCCACTGCACTACAGCCTGGGTGACGGAGTGAGATGCTTTCTAAAAAAAAAAAATTTTTTTTTGTTAGAGTCAGAGTCTTGTCATGTTGCCCAGGCTGGTCTCAAAATCCTGGGCTCAAGCAGTCCTCCCACCTCAGCCTCCCAAAGTGCTGAGATTACAGGCATGAGCCACTATGCCTGACCACCATGTGTATTTCTGTGGACAGAACATGGCATTCCTCTTTTACATGCACACTCACTGGTAGAGAAAATGGTAGTTGGGGAATCTCCTTAAGTTATAAAAATAAATTGCACATGGCCTTTCATGTTTCTTTCCTTCTTTTTAATCTAAAGAGCAAGACACATAAAAAAATGGGAAGTTTGGCGACAGTGATTGGCAACTTGGGATCCCATTGGAGAGGGGCTGGTATGGTCCCAGCGTGGAAGGAGGGAAACCACACCATTGCCCAAAGTTGGTTCTAGATGGTTTACATGTAATCACTCAAAACAGAGCCAATCACAGGCCAGGTACGGTGACTCACACCTGAGTGAGCCGAAATAGCACCACTGGCACTCCAACCTGGGCAACAGAGCAAGACTCTGTCTCAAAACAAACAAACAAACAAACAAAAAACAGACAGGCACGGGGGCCCACGCCCGTAATCCCAGCAATTTGGGAGGCTGAGGCGGGTGGATCACTTGCAGTCAGGAGTTCAAGACCAGCCTTGCCAACATGGTGAAACCCCCTCTACTAAAAATACAAAAAAAGTAGCCAGGTGTAGTAGTGACACTTATCTATAAACCTGGATACTTGGGAGGCTGTAGCAGAACTGCTTAAACCTGGGAGGCAGAGGTTGCAGTGAGCTGAGATCACGCCACTGCACTCCAACCTGGGCAGTAAGAATGAAACTCTGTCTCAAAATAAAAAAATAAAAATAAAAAACCAGGCCAATCACAGAAAACACCTATCCCCACTCTGGGTATCCCAAGGCAGCAACTGCCTCCCCACATAAAACCCTGGAGTAATTCCAGCTTAACTCTTACCAACCAACAGCTCAACTCAACTACTTTGGATATTGCTTCTCCCCACTTTACTGGTGGGCAAAGTAGAAATGCAGGGTTAATAAATAATGCTTCAGGCAAGTGCCTGAAGCAGCAGAAGTAATAACTTACAGGTTGAATTGGTTCTGACTGTGTCTCAAGTTTCATTTAAATACAAAGGCATGGGTGATGTAATGACCATCGCCAAAAAGCTGCTCAGGAGCTCCCACAGGCTGCTTGCCTTGGGGCTGCCAGGGAAAGGTGTCCGCCCCTCAGCGGTTCTCCACGCAGCTGTGCTTCAGTCGCCTAAAGAACCTTCAAGACATATAAACTGCATCTCTGGTCCCATTCCATATATTCTGAGACAACCAACTGGGGCAGCTACGAGAGTTTTCAAAAGCGTCCCCTGCAGGTTCTGATGCAGAGCCACAGCTGGGATGCACTCACAGGGCTGGGGCGGAGTCTCTCATCTCAAGGAGGCTTGAGAATCAGGGATCCCCTGACCCCGTGCAGCCCCGCTGCCACCTCTGCAAAGGTCTGGCTTGGAGGGGGGTACTGAGCTCCTGTTTCTCCAGAAATGGTAAGGGGCTGGACCTGCAGCCTCTAGAACTTGGCTCTGAAGCAGTGGCTCAGATCAGCAATCAGAGACGTACTTTGAGTAGTAATGGTAGTCACTGTCATTCTCAGTGACTCACTGGAAGGATGATCCTTTGTTGGAGGGGCACTAATAGGCTATTTGGCACTTAAAACAGCAAGGGATGGGCATTACCCATTTCTCTCAACCACCTGTTGGAGCCACACCCTTACTCACTGTGTAGTGCACATAGATCTGCCCAGAACACCACAGAGCCACCAGATGGGCACCCAGGCCAGACCAAGCTCTTCTGAGGGACTGGAGTGGCTTTGGGGAGGCCTCTGCTGCCACTTGAGGAGACCAGTAGGGTGTCAGGAGCAACTGCATTCTTCGTTAATTATAAATGGGCCCTCACCACCCACCCACAAAGGCTTCTTTTTCCCATGCCAACATAAGAGGCCTGGGGAAGCACTGAAGGCCAAGTCAGTCCAGAGCTGAAATACTGTCGGGATTTCCTGTCAGCCCAGCACCCCCAGAAGCACATGCCCTCAGCCTGCTCAACCCTGCAAAGCAGACACAGGCCATTCCCATACACGTGACCTCCTGTCAAGTTCTGTGGGAGACAAGCCTCTGTGGGTGTGAATGAATGAGAGAACAAAGGTGGGGGCAACGAGGACTGCATTTTCCCTAGTGTGAAAGCTGCCAGCCGCTCAGGACCACACAGACTGTGGTGGGCAGAGGTCTGGGGCACCTCCCAGGGACCCTCCAGCAAAGCAGCCAGGGATGCTATTGCATTCTCACAGGCTTTCCTTTTGCTACAATGAACCAAATAAGGAACTGTGAGAACTAAAAATGAATCAAGTTCTAGGTGTTAACATTGTTATCTAGAACTCCCACCTTTCCACAAAAGGCTAAGCTAGCACATGCTTCCAGGTTGCCCTGGAATAAATGTTTATTTTTTGTGTTCTGTTGGTTTTTATTTTGGAAGGGGGGAAGGGAGGGTTTACAGGGGCAAAGTTTTGCTTTTTGTTTATTGTTTTTTTGAAACAAGGTCTGGCTCTTTCACACAGGCTGGAGTGCAGTGGTATGCTCATAGCTCTCTGCAGCCTTGAACTCCTGGACTCAAATTATCCTACTGCCTTGGCTTCCTAAAGTGCTGGGATTACAGCCACAAGCTACCACACCCAGCCAAGGGCAAAGGTTTCATAAAGGCAAAGCCAGGATATTTTTAACAACAAAAACAACCAAAAGTCTGATTTGGAGAGGCTGTTTGTCAGAATTTCTGCAGATGATGTGTTCAGTCACCCAATGTAGTTTTTCTAACAATCCTGGGTGTGGGGTCTTGGTCTGGGAGGAGGGAGGCTGCACTCTTTAGCAGCATCCCGAGGGAGAACAGTGTCTCCAGTTTACAGTCCAGCTGGGTTTGCATTTGAGACAGGTACATGGTGGGACCCACTCTGTTTCTTATTTGGGTGTAGGTCCACTTGGACTGAGCCTGTCTTTGAAGTCTAGGCAGCTGGGTGGTGGGCAGAGCAGGGGCAGTGGACAGTGATCAGGCGCTGCCAGTAGGTGGCAGTGGTGGCTGCTCCGGGCCCTCCAGGGTTACGTCTCAAAGTACTTGTAGATTTGGGCCACATACTGCATCACGCTCTGCCAGTCGGGCCGGTCCGTGTACAGCATCTCGCTGAGTTCCTGCAGGGGAAGGGAATGAGGGACAGATCACAAGGCAGGACATCACAGATCCCTTCCCCTCTGGGACTTCAATCCAGGTTAGGGCTTACACTGCCTGGAAACCCTCCACTTACACAGAACGTGAAGGTCAGCAGAAATGGTGCTGAAAGTGATGCATTAAAGGTCCTTTCTTCCCACTTATTCAGGAGATACTGTCCCTTTCCAAAAATGGAAAACATGACTTCCCACCACTTTCATCTTTTAACCACAGGACAGCATTTTAACAAGTTTTAAAAAGAAAGTCACCCATAATTTCACTGTTAAAATGATTTCCAAGTTTCTAAATTACATTTGAATATGCACCTCTAATTCCCCAGGCTCCCAGCACAGTGCACGTGCTATTATGTGGACGGAGCATTTCACACCTGGGTCCCTGTGCCGCTGTGCCATTCTGCGGGCTGCCATTCTAGTGGATGTGCACTGTTCAGGGAAACTGCTGTCCACAGGGGACTCGGAGTGCAGCATATGCACCCCTCATCACCGCCACAGACTTTGCGATAAGCATCTTTGTGCAAGATTGTTTCCTCTGTCAAACTAGTCCCTCAAGATAAATTCCTGAGTGGGATTATCACAAAAGTCTCAAATCAATTTCAAATGTAACCATTTATTTTACCAGCATTGTTACCATTTAACATTTGTTTTTGTTATTTAATATAGTTTGGTGATATTTTTGCTCATTTTTATTTTTACTTTTGCTAATTTGCTGGTTTTGATTGACTGATTTATTTTTGTTCATTTTGCAAGTAAGCTTGTGATGAACATGCATAAAGTCCAGGCCAGAAAGGGAAGGGCAAGAGGGTGGGCATCCTGTCAGGCACTCAGTCAAACTTTTCTGAAATTTGTGCCACTGGACATATTTAGTAATTAACTTTGGGGTTGAATTTGGATTCCTGTGAGATTACAAGATAATAGTAGGAAAGGACCCTGATGTAAAGCCAGAAGCAGAGATGCTATGGAAAAGTAAGGCTGAACTTAGCACATCTGTCCCCTGATTCAACATCTGAACAGACTTCATCTATTCTGCTCCCTGGTGATGCTAAAAAATTATCAGCATATCACTAGTCATGGAAAGGAGTGGAAGAGGAGTTGGTAGAACATTCCATGCAGGACAATTAGGAAAAAAAAAAAAAAAAAAAACCTTTCACACAAGGATAGAATGTCTCCTTCTACCTACACTGCTGTAGTCATGACTACACACAGACTGAGGCCTGGCAAGCTAAAATGCTTACCAAGGAGGGTTGCTAACATGCCTTATAGAAAGAAAGTGATGAAGAATTCAGCATGCAATTTGGGAGACAGATGAGCTCTGGGAAAAGAAGGGATGGCTACAAATGCAAGAGAGAGAGCACACTGTACACTTCCCTCTGTATGATGAAAAGGGTGTATCTTTAATCTCAGGGATGACTCAGAAGTCCAATCAATATTCAGTTGTGAGCAGACAATGTTACATGCTTGAACTTCATAATAATTGAACTAAAAATATTTAGTACATTGTTAATGTCACATTTGAGAATTTGTGAAAATATATTTTGTACATTTCAGAAGACAGAGTATGCTGCATTAGTAACAATCTTATAGTCATGACATTTGTTTGAATTAGTAGTTAAGACCCTCCAAAAGATACCAGACCAACATGATTTCACTTGTGAATTCTATCAAATACTTAAGGAAGAAATAATACCAATTCTACACAATCTCTTCAAAACATGGAAGAGGAAAGAACACTTCCCTATGCATTCTATGATACCAACATTATCCGGATACCAAAACTAGACACAAACATTACAGGAAATCTACATGCCAGTTTCTCACGAGTACACACTAAATTGAATCCATTAATCTATAAAAGTATAATAAATCTTGATCAAGTGAGGTTTATCCCAGGAACACAAGGCTGGTTCAACATTTGTAAACTGATGTAATTCATCACCTTAAATAACTGAATGAGAAAAATCATATGATCAAATCAACAGATGAAGAAAAAGCATTACACAAAATTCCACAACCAAGACAGTTTTTACATGTGGTAACCCTCAACAAACTAGGAATAGAAGGGAACCTCTTTTACCTAATAAAGGATATGTACAAAAAAACAACAGCTCATATCATACTTAATGGTGAAAGACTTGAACACTCCCCCCATAAAATCAGGAACAAGGCAAGGATACCCTTTCTCATCTGTCCTATTTAAAACTGTACTGGACTATAAGTAATCCCAGCACTTTGGGAGGCCGAGGCGAGGGGATCACCTGAGGTCAGGAGTTCAAGACCAGCCTGGTCAACATGGCAAAACCCCATCGCTACTAAAAAAAAAAAATTAGCTGGGTGTGGTGGCGGGCACCTGTAATCCCAGTTACTAAGGAGGTTGAGGTGGGAGAATCACTTGAACCCAGGAGGCGGAGGTTGCAGTGAGCCAAGATCATGCCATTTTACTCCAGCCTGGGTGACAGACAAGACTCTGTTAAAAAAAAAAAAAAAAAAAAAAAAAAAAAAAAAAAAAAAAAAAAAAAAAAAAAAAAAAAAAAAAAAAAAAAAAAAAAAAAAAAAAAAAAAAAAAAAAAAAAAAAAAAAAAAAAAAAAAAAAAAAAAAAAAAAAAAAAAAAAAAAAAAACACAAAACTGTACTGAAAGTTCTAGCTAGTGCAAAAAGGCATGAAAAATAAATAAATGCATGCAGATTGGAAAGGAAGACATAAAACTGTCTTTACTTGCAGATGACATAATTGTTTAGAAAATCCCAAAGCATTTACACGCAGGTTTAGCAAAGTCAGTATATAAAAGTCAGTTACTGTCCTATACACAGGTGAACAACTGGATTCTGTAATAAGAAAAAACAATATTATTTTCAATGGTCCCCCCCCCAAAAAAAAAAAAACCCTAAGGTCTAAATCTAACAAAATATGTGCAGAAGGTGAACATAGCTGTCAGGGTGGTTGAGAGCATGGGCTCTGGAGCTACTTGCGTGACCTTGCCTCTTACCTTTCCTGCTTATAAGCCACATGCCTCAGTTTCCCTCTGTAGAAGGCATCCATGTTAAGGACCTCTGTAAGGGTCCAACAAGTCCATGCATGAAAAATGCCCAGAATGGTAAACAGTAAATACAGTAAATATGAAAAAAAAGTGCTTTTCACACAATCAAGCACAAATTAGCTATATAAGCACAGTTCGTCAAGTTTACACTTGCAGAGTAGGCCTAGCCACACCTCAGGAATTGCTGTGTGGTGACCTCCTCCATGGAAGCATGCAGCACCCAGTCCTGCAGCAGCTGTCCTGGTGGGCACGCTGGCACTCAGTGAGCAACAGCCCTCACGGACTACATGGCCTGGTAATGACACAGCAGCCCTGGGGCACATGTTCTGGCTGTTTTTATGACAGTGATGTCACATATCCTCCCACACGTAATTCCTTTCCCGAGGAGTTGCTTGCACCTGCAATTGGACTGGCTAAGATGCTCTCCTTACACGGTGGCTGAGGAAGAACAATTTCTAATATCTGGGGAACACTACAGAACTTCACTTTTAAAGATCTCATCATCTCACACCAGTCAGAATTGCTACTGATAAAAAATCAAAAAGTAACAGATGCTGACAAGACTGTGGAGGAAAGGGAATGCTTATACACTGCTGGTGGAAATGTAAATGAGTTCAGCTACTGTGGAAAGCAATTTGGAGATTTTCTCAAAGAACTTAAAACAGAACTACCATTTGATCCAGCAATCCCATTACTGGGTATATATCCAAAAGAAAAGAAATCATTCTACTGAAAAGACACATGCACACTTATGTTCACCACAGTTCTAGTCACAATAGCAAAGACATGAAATCAACATAGGTGCCCATCAAAAGTAGTCTGGATAAAAGGCCAGGTGTGGTGGCTCACACCTGTAATTCCAGCACTTTGGGAGGCTGAGGCAGGAGGATCACCTGAGGTCAGGAGTTCAAGACCAGCCTGGCTAACATGGAGAAACCCTGTTTCTACTATATATATATATATAAAATTAGCTGGGCGTGATGGTGCACGCCTATAATCCCAGCTACTAGGGAGGCTGAGGCAGGAGAATTGCTTGAACCTGGGAGGTGGAGGTTGCAGTGAGCCAAGATCACACCACTACACTCCAGCCTGGGTGACATAGTGACTCCATCTGAAAAAAAAAAAAAAAAAAAGGAGCAGGTATTTCCCAAGGCCACTCCTCAATTGTAATAAGGCCATGTTGTGTGAGGGCCATTGCACAGGTTTCGAAGTCACGGAGGTGAGTTCAAATCTTGGCTCTGACATATTCTATCTTGGGTATCATGGTCAAATTGAATATATAGCTGGGATTACAGGTGCCTACCATCACGCCCGGCTAATTTTTTGTATTTTTAGTAGACACGGGGTTTTGTAATGTTGGCCAGTCTCAAACTCCTGACCTCAGGTGATCCACCCACCTCAGCCTCCCAAAGTGCCAGGATTACAGGCGTGAGACACCATGCCCGGCCAGAATTGTATCTCATTTTTATTAAAACTTAAGATTTTCTCGATCCCTAATGAGACTGAACATCTTTAAAACTGCTCATTGACCATTCATGATCTTCTTCCCTGAACTGTTTATTCTAGCCTTTGATAATTTCCTACTAGGTTGTATTTTTATTACTGATTAGCAGAAATTTTTAATGGATTATCTGTCTTTGATTTTTCTGTAGTCTCATTACAATATGTCTGGATGGATATTTTTGTTTTATTCATCCTGCTTGAGATAAATAAAGAATCTGTGGACTCTCTCATTATCCTTTGATCATTCTGGGAAATTTTCAGGCATCATATCTTCAAATATTGTCTCCATTCCACTCTTTCTACCCTTTTCAAATCAGGAATTACCTTTGGGCATGGGACACGGCCATTGTCTCATTTTTTCATCCATGTCTCTTAACTCTGAGACAGACCCTATTAGTTACATAGCCCAACAGTCATTCCCAAGCTCTGTCTCTCTTGTAGGCTTCCCACTAAAGAAACTGAAAAATGTTATATGCTCACTTCCTCAAATGCCCTTGCATCTGGAGACCATGTAACAGAGTACCGCCAAGGAGCTGGAGAAACCCAAGGAGGCTTTTACTTTCATTCTTTAAAGGGAAAAGATAGGAGACACTTGCTCTATCTCTTCTCCCTTCTTCCTACCCTGCAGGTGGAAGTGATGTCTGAAGTTTGGCAGGCAACTTCAACCACAAAGGAACAAGTACGGAGACAAAAGAAACAGATTAAAGATAGTGAGCATGGAGAGGAGATACTCTGGGACTTTGAATACAATACTGAGTGGTGAACCAATCCTAAAACTACTGTTGCTAAAACAGAAAATTAACATTTTATGGTTTAAGCAACTGTCAGTTGGGTTTTCCATTTATTGAGGCTGAAAACATATTAATTCAACTTTACTATTATATTTTACAGTTTTTAATATCTCTTTTATATTTTGGGTAATTTTCTTATATTTATTTTTCAATTTAGTAGTTCTCTCTTCTGCTGTATCTAATGAGTTTGGCAACACATATTGTGGTCTTAATTCCAAATTTTCATTTCTAGAAGTGTTATTTGATTCTTGTTAAAAATCTTTTTTAAATTGAATCATTCTTTCCTTGTGGTTTATATTGCTCCTTTTATTTCTTTAATATGTTTAAATAGTCTTTTTGTTGTCTCTTATTTATCATCTCAAGTTGTGGTAGATAATCCTTTTGTTTGCTGTATCTGCTGACTAGCTCAAGTAGATCATTTTCTCAAGTGTTTTGTCATTTTTTAGCAGCCACTGTAGTATCAGCCCAGGGGCTTCCTGCATCCAAGAGCATAAACTAAGGGCTTCATGCAGCACAGATATTATAAATTTGGACTCTAAATCTCATCTGGCCCTTTTCCTTTCCTTGCAAGAGACTTTCCCTCTTTTGTCTCTCTCTCCTTTTCCTCTCTCTGCGCGCACACACACACACACACACACCCCCTCAGGTGGAGACCAGCTTCCTTATCACCTCCCTAGACTGGCTGGTGGAGTTTTAGAGATTTCTGCTTTCACTAAGAAAAGCAGCATGTTGTAAGCCTTGGCTTTATACAGGCAGGGGTCTTGGTGCTTGCCTGGCCCCCCACCCCCAGCCCACCCCTGCCGGGTTTTGCAGGCTCAGCCTATGCCTGGTTTCTGCTTCATTTTACATTTCTGGCATTTGGGTATTTCCCATTCTTCCTTGAGAGCTCAGCTATATGTTGATATTTTTTTAAATAGCATTTTATTCAGATTTCTAGGTGCTCTGAACAAGAAGGCTCTAATAATAATTCAGTCCACTGAATTATTATTGTGTGTTTCCAGAACTGAAATTTGTCCATATGAAATTGTATGTGATTGAAAATCTCTTAGAGTTGAAAATTTCTAAATCATATGTGATTAGATCAACTGGATAATTCTATATTAGGTATTGAGAGCAACAGACGTTCAGCAAACAGATGTCAACGTTCTACAAGAAATTGTTTGTTAGACGCCATAAAACTATTTCTCATACAATTAAAATAAAGTATCACAAGCATACAAAACAGGATACTTACCAGGCTGGGTTTGATGCCTACACTTTCAGCTGCTTCAAATGCCAACAACAGATTCCTCTTCTAGGTTAAAAAGACAAACAGATTGGAATCATTAATTTAAAATATACAGCTTTTGCCAGGAAAGAACATCAACTGATATTCCCATATAAATTATGCACTATTATAAAACAAAGAATAATAAATCAAGTGTACAAAATATGGTCTCAGTTTAAGAAAAACAATAAAGAGGTTGCAACTGCACCAAAACAAACATTACTGACTGACACCTGTCAAAGATAAATTTTTATTTACCTCTGTCAAGATTTAGGTAATTTATACTTTGCAAGATTTATGGGGCTGGGTGTGGTGGTTCACGCCTGTAATCCCACCACTTTGGGAGGCCAAGGCGGGTGGTCACCTGAGGTCAGGAGTTTGAGACTAGACTGGCCAACATGGTGAAGGCCTGTCTCTACTAAAAATACAAAAGACAGCCAGGCGTCATGGTGGGTGCCTGTAATCCCAGCTACTCGAGAGGCTGAGGCAGGAAAATCACTTGAACCCGGGAGGCAGAGGTTGCAGTGAGCCGAGATTGCGCTATTGCGCTCCAGCCTGAGCAACAGAGATTCCACCTCCAATAAATAAATAAATAAATAAATAAATAAATAAATAAGATTTATGGCATACACATTCTGTTGTATAACAAAGTTGCTTGATCATGATACTGCATCAAAAAATTATCAAAGTAATATATGCATATATTATAGTATATATAGATTGTATTTAAATAAAATGAAAACCTGTTCCTTCAATCCTGGTCCTTCAGAAAACTACCTGTTAATTTCTGCTTAGTTTTGAATTATTTCCATATCTCTGTAAATGCTTACACAACTACTACTTGATTTCTAAAATGAAGGCATTTTCAACGGACTTCCTCCAGGACAAATTCCTCCAGTTCCTCCAGGACTCAGGCATCATGCATCTGCCTCCTCCTTGCACTGTAGTCACATAGCTAATGTTAGTGCCCTATTAATGTTAGCTATGTTTGTGACCTTAAATAATATTCTCGAACTTCTATTTTTTTGTCCCATTGATGTGATGTGGACAACACTTCCTGACTCCACTTTGTATGTCAGGAATAAATTCCCCCATCTTCCCTCCACCTGGTCAAGTTGTAAATTGCCACAGCTGAAAACATTTGCTTCCTTCTCTGGAAGCACATTTAAGTCCTCTGTGGTCTCTGACCAAAATGATTCTGGAAGGTGAAAACCACAAGCAGCATCACAGAAGGCATCTCTGGGCACGTGTCCTCTACAGTTTCACCATCGTGACCTGTGCCACTCAAGGCTTCATTCAAAGGACTTCCTCTGTTACTCTACCAATGGTCCAAAATCACCCTACATTTTAGTGTGCTCTGGATTTGGTCCCTGCCTTTCTTCAAAAGTTTGGTTCTCTCCTACAAGCAGGTTCTCTCCTGCTTATTTGGGGTTTTCCTTACTGGAAGGAGGACTTCATGCCTCCTCATCTCACTCAATGTAACCTCCACCCCCTGGGTTCAAGCAGTTCTCTTGCATCAGCCTCCCTTCTCATCTGGCCTCTTGCCCATTCTGACTGTTGCTTGTAAGTCCTAACATTCTCTTGGTGGCCTCACCATTCAATTCTGACACAGAGAGACTGCCTCATAGACACACTGAACTGTGGCTTCCTCACACAGCTTCTCATCTTTTCCTTTATCACAGCCTCAAGCTTTTTTTTTTTTTTTAAAGCCTTTCTTTATTTTAATGTTATTTAAGTATAAGGACCATATAATCTGGATTCATTAACTTTAGGTAACAATAACTTAAAAGCTAGGGAAAGGTATACAGAGATTTAAAAATTGTCTATACAGTAAATGATGAAAACTAACAGAACACAACAATGTTCAAATAGTGAATACAATTAACAAATGGGGCAAAAAGGTCAACATTTATCTTGCATCATCTTTCAAGCAATGTCTCAGCTTTTTTCTCCCAAACATAAAGGCAGATTAATTCAAAGTAGCCCTATTAAGAATGTTTGTTTGTTTCCTTCTGAAATTAATATTTGAATGGAAACTGTATTAATAACTTGTGGCTTCTCCTAAACATAAAGACAGATTTTCTTTTTTCTCAAATATAAAGGCAGATTAATTCAAAGTAGCCCTATTAAGAATATTTGTTTCCTTCTGAAATGAATATTTGAATGGAAACTGTATTTATAACTCATGGTTTCCTACTTAAGTTTAAGATTCCCCTAGATGATGGCCAGATTTAGACAATGCTAGAATAAGACACCGGGCAATTATTTCAAAGTATGAACTACAGGCAAAATCTAAAAGGACATACATAATTAAAAATTTTCTAATTTAAAAAACATGGTAAATATCAGTGAATTAACTCACACAACCTATTTACATACAAACAAAACTAGAATAAACAACAATTTTGCCACTTAACAGGAGCAAGACCTTAGGTGGGTCATTTTGTTTAAGGATGAATTGAAATTTTACAATAGTACCTTAGCTCCCACATATGAAAACTCTTCAAGAATCTTATCAACTAGAAGTTGGGGAAACTACAGTGAGAAATAAAATGGAATGGCTTCTTACCCATATGAAGGCCCAGATCATGCCTAAATTTCTAGGGATTTAACTTCAGAAGCTCCTTGCCCTGAGAAGTTCCTTGATCCCACAACACTCTACTCAGATGGGGCAGAGAATCCCAGAACACTACCCAAGCCACAGGAGAAATACACAACCCGTCTTGTATCTGGCACCAACAGACTAATATCTAGCTATACACAGTATTGACTTTAAAGTTGGTTAACGAATATTTTAATTTATTAAAATAAAAGTTAGAAATAACATGCTTAGTCTACACAAGTTTAACTTACTTTAGTCCCTTAGTGAATTGTGAATTGGCTCCTGTCAGTGGTCAGGAGAATGCTTTGTTATTTGGTGTTGAAACCAAATAAATCAAGCTATTATCATCTTTTGAGTACAAACAATGTTTGTTTGTAAAGTGCCAGTTTTTTATTTAAGTAAACATTAAAATCTGCATTGAAGCAGTGAGGCTGCATCTTTCAACTGCCTGTGCTGGTTAAATGAAATGTTTAATCCTGCTGTGTCAAGCTCACTAGAAGGTCACCCCTTACTTTAAAGACAAGAAGACTGCCACTGTCACTGCTATGGTAAGTCACAGCCAGCCAGCCTGCTAGCAAAAGGTGATAGCACCAGCATTATAAATAAACAGGACTGGTTGTGAGGTAGCTACACAGTTTTAAAGATGCTGTTAATGAACATTATGGACAATTCATGGTGTAGATAGTTGATAACACTTTAGCTGATTTTTTCATGAGATGGAAAAAAAAATCAGCAAAATAAAGGCACATCTTTGGTTCATTTAGAAGTCAGCATCCAAGGTAAAAGAATTCTCTGTTGGACTTGACATCACTCCCATCCTCTGATACTCGCCTACTCTCTTCTCAGAGAAGTTAGTCTTTCCTTCCAGTGAAATATTCTCCATAAAGTCAAATGGATTCTCTACTCTGAAAACCTTGCTAAAACCCTGTTCCAACATAAGTCTGTCTGCCACAAACTCAATGTATTGCTTCATTAGAGTGCAATTCATCCCAATGAGCTTCATAGGCAAGGCCTCAGTGAGGAACTCCTGTTCTATCCGAACAGCATTGATAATTATTTCTCTTACTCTCTCCTCTGATGGTTTGTATACTAGGTGTTTGAACATCAGGCAAGCAAAATCACAGTGTAAACCCTCATCTCTGCTAATAAGTTCATTAGAAAATGTGAGGCCAGGCATCAGTCCTCGTTTCTTGAGTCAGAATATGGATGCAAAAGAACCAGAAAAGAAGATGCCTTCCATGCAACAAAGGCTACGACACGTTCACCACAGGTAGCCTCTTTGTCCCCAATCCAGCGTAAGGCCCAATCTGGCTTCTTCTTGACACAAGGCATCGTTTCAATGGCATTGAAGAGAAATTCCCTTTCGTTGGGATCTTTTATGTAAGTGTCAATAAGGAGACTATACATTTCAGAATGTATGTTTTCCATGGCAATTTGGAAGCCATAGAAACAATGAGCTTCTGTAATCTGAACTTCTTGGCTAAATCGCTCCACCAAGTTTTCATTTACTATGCCATCACTTGCTGCAAAGAAAGCCAGAACGTGGGATATAAAGCATCTCTCCTCGGGCTTCAGCGATTCCCAGTGCCTAATGTTCTTGGACAGGTCCACCTCCTCGGCGGTCCAGAAGGCGGCCTCCGCCTTCTTATAAATCTGCCAGATATCGTGGTACTCGATGGGGAAAATGACAAAGCGGCGAGGGTTTTCTCTCAGCAGC
Organism: Alouatta palliata; assembly: GCA_004027835.1. Taxonomy (NCBI): domain Eukaryota; kingdom Metazoa; phylum Chordata; class Mammalia; order Primates; family Atelidae; genus Alouatta; species Alouatta palliata. Next base: position 4,310 of record PVKV010028946.1, on the reverse strand, counting down.
GGCTCATCCTCCACGCCGGGGGCGGCTGCTCTAGTTTTCGGCTCCGCGGGCTCCTGGAAGATCCTCCTCGCGGTCTTGCTGGCCAGGACGCGGGTCCCGTTCAGGGCCGGGGGCGTGTTCTCCTTGTCTACCAGGCTGAGCCCCTTCAGTGGCGAGAGCTGCAGCTGCTGCGGTTTCGTGATGGGCACGAGCGGGACGCAGACGGAGAGCATGGTGGCGGCGTGATGAAAGAGAGCTGGCAGTCCGGGACGGGAGGCTGGGAAGGGGTGCACGCCTCAAGCTCCTAATCATCCCATCATTCTATGAAACTCTTCACCCCCAACCCCTCCAGAACCTCACTGGTTTTTGGATTTTACTCCCATTTTATTGCCTAGGTTTCCTTCTTTAGAAGGAATATGGGGAGATACATTTTCTGGATGCAATCGTGTATGAAAAATTCCCTCTTTTTATTTGAGACAGAGTCTCGCTCTGTCATCCAGGCTGGAGTGTAGTGGCTCGATCTCAGCTCACTGAAACCTCTGCCTCTCAGGTTTAAGTGATTCTTGTTCCTCAGTCACCTCAGTAACTGAGATTACAGACACACACCACCACACCCAGCTAATATATATATATATATACATATATATTTTTGTATTTTTAGTAGAGAAGGGGTTTTGCCATGTTGACCAGGCTGGGCTGGTGTTAAACTCCTGGGCTCAAGCGATCTGCCTGCATCAGCCTCCCAAAGTCCAGGCACAGGTGTGAGCTACGGTGCCTGGCCATCATGTTCCTCAGTAGAATTTCTTCTTTTTTTTTTGAGATGGAGTCTCACTCTGTCGCCCCAGGAAGAAGTGCAGTGGCACAACCTTGATTCACTGTAACCTCCACCTCCTGGATTTAAGCAGTTCTCTTGCCTCAGCCTCCCTAATAGCTGGGACTACAGATACCCACCACCATGCCTGGCTAATTTTTGTATTTTTAGTAGAGATGGGGTTTCACCATATTGGCCAACCTGGTCTCGAACTCCTGACCTCAGATGATTCACTTGTGTATGCCTTCCAAACTGCTGGGATTACAGACATGAGCCACTGCACCTGGCCAAATTTCTTAATTTTATATGTTTAGATATTGTATATAATTATATATTTTATATTTCATACTTCATTTTATACCCTTTTCCATTTCCCCATTTCTTCTGTGTTCAATATCTGTTGTGAAAACACAAGTGGAGCCAGTTGTGGTGACACACGTCTATAATCCCAGCTACTCCAGAGCGTGAGGTGGGAGGATCCCTTGCTGAAAACTGTCTCAAAATACCCTGAAATAGTATACAGGGTGACATGGAACATAGAGAGGAGGTGTGTTTTTTTATTCATAACAGTGACTTTTATTCATTTTTGCAGCAGCAGAACATCCGTGACCAACTGTTATTATCCTAACCTCTTTCATTTGATCACTGTGCAGAGGCCAGCTGGGAGGCAGAAGCCACAGACAAGCAGCAGCTCTGAAGGGACTCACATCCTCCATGGGCTGTAAGCTTCAGTTGCAGTTCGGCCCGCAGGAGCTGGGCAGGGTGACGTGGTCACTGCTTCAGTCTGCCGTGGTTAGGGGAGGATGGTGCAGGCTTGGGACCTTCCAGTTCCAGGACAGCCTTAGTGCCCAACCAGTGGGAGAAGTCTGTCACCAGCAGGACTTAAGGGCTTGTGCTAGTTGGGTCTTGCACTCAAAACCGATGGAAGAAAGGATGCCAATCCTAGAGCTCCCCCTCTCAGGGTCACACTTCATTTCAGACACTAGCACAAGCACACCCATTCCAACAACCTGAGTCCGTCTGGACTAAGTAGAGAGTTGCATAGGCTGGCAGGTGAATGCCCTTATTTTTGAAAACAATAAAACAAAACAAAACAAAAATAACCAGGCACAGTGGTTCACACCTGTAATCCCAGAACTATTGGGAAGCCAAAGTGGGTGGATCGCCTGAGGTCAGGAGTTCGAGACCAGCCTGACCAATATGATGAAACCCCATCTCTACTAAAAATACAAAAATTAGCCAGGCATAGTGGCGCGTGCCTGTAGTCCCAGCTACTCGGGAGGCTGAGGCAGGAGAATCGCTTGAACCTGGGAGGCAGAGGTTGCAGTGAGCTGAGATAGCACCACTGCACTCCAGCCTGGGTGACAGAGTGAGACTCTGTCTGAAAACAACAACAAAATGACAAAACCTTCCATGGACTGGAAATCACACTCTGTGATCATATAACTCTTTACTATCATAGAAGATATGCTTGTTAGTTTTTATCAGAAATTCCCTACTTAACACCAATGTTAAACAGACGTAGTTTAATTGCTTCCACCCAGGTGGGGACAGCTTATAACTTCTATACTTCCTGGGCTATTAACAACTCTATCATATACTTTTTAGATTCTGATTTTAAAAGAGTTTTACAAACATTAAAGAAAGACTTCTCTTGGTGTCCTTTCTGATATATGTGTAAATAAATTAAAAAAAAAGCCCTGGCACTGAGCACACAGGAGAACATGGCTGCAGGCTGGGGTGGACAGATGTCCCTCTCATCCTGATGACATAGGGTGTGTGATGCATTCACATCCATGTGCTCCCTATGAAACCCAGCTTCTAACACGCTTCTTTTAGGAAAACTTCCCCGCTCTTTCCCTCCTCTGCTCTAGTAAGATTCCTCCCATGTGCTCAGTTTTAAACTGTATGGGTTTGCCTGTTTTGACACATTATTTTGAAAACCTGCACCTGTAACTGTGATAGATATGACCTCTCTCATCAAAAAGAATGCCAGCATCCCCCAGGGGAAGCCATACACCAAGAAGTGGTGAAATGTCACTGCAGCCACTGTGGCTCCTCTGGAGTGTGGCCAGGACGGGGCATTTAGGAAGCAGGAGGCTGGGTTCCTTCAGGGAGAGGCAAACAGGCCGTAATCAGCAAACAGAATCCTACGCTCTGGGACACAACCCAACTCAAGATTACTGTGAGGTCAAATAGACCCTAAAACGAAAAATGCCAGATATCCAGGGCTGACTGAGACTCTCATCACAGACCCGCAGTCTTCCACAAACTCCCTGGTGGTTGGGTGATAGGTCTGGGGAAGAAATTCAACCCTGCAGGTAAGGAACAGGGGCCTATGCCATGGCCTCAGCCTGACCCACTGTGTGCTGCCATGGCTGCGGGAGGCCTGGGCAGGTGGTGGAGCCTCTGCACTCAGAATCGCAGAGACTTAGTGCCAGACAGAGGGGCTCCAGCCCAGGAGGCAAGGCTCGCAATTCAGAGCCTGAGAGCAAACACCTTTAGGTCCATAATTTTCCAACAGATCTGTGCTGATTCCAGGACAAAAAAGCCAATCTGTCTGGATGACTGCAGGGAGCGATGCACAGGCACTGTCAGGAGGACATGGGTGTGTGCCTGTGTGGGCTCCAGCCAGCACAGTGTTAGGAAGACCTTCTGACTATTTTCAGTGCTTTTATGCTCACTATTTCCTCAGTTATCTCCACGTCATATCAGAAAAGCAGAGACTAAGACATCAACAAATGCATAGATCACACCTGTGACCCGTGAGGCCGCTGCAGCCTGTGGCCCCAACTCAGGCCGCCTCTCTGGCTGCTCCTTTCCAGTCCCCTTTGCTGTGTCCTCCTCTTCTACCTCCACGACAAACACTGGGGTTCCCAGGTGTGTTCCTTGGTCCTTCCTCTCTACGCTTCCGTAAGACCAAGGGGCTGGATGCTCTCCTCCACTCTGATGGCTTTAAATTCCGTTTGTGCCCATGCTGTCCAACATGGCAGCCACACATGATGTGGTTATTAAAATTAAAATTTAATTTAATTTAATTCAATTGAGCTAGTCAGCAGATACAGTCTTCAGTCACACTTGCCACATTTCAAGGGCTCAAGAGTACGTGTGGTTGGTAGTTGCCTGGTAGGAAGTGCAGATACAGAACATTCTCATCATCTCAGGAACCTGCATTAGACGACGTGGATCTCTTCATGGACAACCCCAGATCTGTGTTTACAGCTCTTTTCTCCCATCCCAGTTTCAGATTTGCTATGCAGTCACCTGCTTGCCGTCGCCACCTGCATATTTCACAGCACCTCCGACTTCACGTGATTTAAACACAACCTTTCCTCCAGAATGTTTAATAATCCTGTCCAGCCTGCTTCACAAACAAAGCACCACAGAAAAGTAATTTAAAAATTTTAATACATTCTGTGATGCTTAATTGTATGTGTCAACTTGGATAGGCATGGTACCCAGATATTTGGCCAAATATTATTCTAGATGGTTCTGTGAATTTTTTTTTTTTTTTTTTTTT
>PVKV010028945.1:0-24298 GCA_004027835.1 Alouatta palliata | reverse complement strand
GCCACTGTTTTTTTTTTTGTTTTTGTTTTTGGTTTTTTTTTTGAGACAGAGTGTCACTCTGTCACCAGGCACCAGGCTGGAGTGCAGTGGCGCGACCTCGGCTCACTGCAACCTCTGCTGCCCGGGTTCAAGCAATTCTCCTGCCTCAGCCTCCCGAGTAGCTGGGACTACAGGCGCACGCCACCACGCCCAGCTAATGTTTTTTGTATTTTTAGTAGAGACGGGGTTTCACCATGTTGACCAGGATGGTCTCGATCTCTTGACCTTGTGATCCGTCCGCCTCGGCCTCCCAAAGTGCTGGGATTACCAGCGTGAGCCACCACGCCCGGCCCATAGCCACTGTTTTTCTCTTAAAAGTATATTGTTAAAATATTTTTATCTCAAAAATAAAAAGACCATTTTTCAAACCATCATTTAAAATTACATGATAAGGTTCAATTTAGTGAATGATTTAATCATTACTATTGGACTTTTGGGTTATAGTTATTTAAATAAATTATATTTTATTTTTAATTAATATTTTAAATATAAACTATATTATATTTACTTATGGGTTAATTATTAAATAGGGTTATGTTACGGATTATAACCCTGTTTCATGGCACAGGCACAGGCCTATACGTGGTGGGTGCTCAATAAATACTTGCTGAATCCGTGAATGTGGGCTCCGGAGACACACTGCGTAGATTCTGTCCTGCCTCCACCACTCATTAGCAGGGAGATCTGGGAAGGTAATTCACCTCTTCATGTCTCTGTTTCCTTCTCCATAAAATATATGTAACCCGAATCCCTAGCTTGTTAGGTTGTTGCGAGGGGTGCATGATTTGGGACATGGTAGGGGCTTGTTAAATATTAGCTGTGATGATCTCCTTCCGAATCATCTTCACAGCTGCAGACGAGGCCACAGCACCACCTGGAGTGCAGTACACAAGGTCACCCACTGTGTTCTCTCCCCACCCGAGGTCCGAGACTGGGTAGTTCCCGCCTGGAGGTTTCGCCTGCCTCCGCCTTCTCAGCGCCCACGTGGAGACTTTTGTATTTTCCTCCTCTCACTCCCACAGATGGGGTCCAGGTTGCTCGACACAGCTGAGTATGCACAGGGCAGTGACCCCTGTGCCAACCTTATGAGGGAGCTGGAGAATCACTCTTCCTTCCTTCTCAGGCTCTGGGCAGCCAGGACAGTTTTTTTTTTTAGCAAGGAGAGTAAAAATCACCAGGAGCCAGAGACCCATGGCCTGCCTGCGCCACGAGCCCAAACTATGAAGACTTGAACCCTCTATGCTAAAAGTCCGAGGCTGGGGTCTCCCCAGGCTCCTCCCCTCACGGGCGCTGCTGAGGGAGGGTAAGTGCTGTCCGCCCAGAGCGTGGCGAGCTTGGAGCGCGCAGCCTCCCCAGCGTAACGTCACTGGGAAACCTCAGACTGTCTTAAACATTCGTGCGAATTCTGCACCTTATTTCCCATGACGTCATCATGGTTTAGAAAAATACCCTCCATTTTCCTAAACATACAAGAGAATTTGGTATTGTAGGACATTGTGCCTTTAAAAAAATGGTGTTGTTTAAAAATCTTCCCCACCCTCTTTCTGCCCTCCAAGACTGCCAAATCCCTATTGATCAAATATTAGGAAATGCTTATTGCCAGACAAGATTCACGGTATCGGGTTATTAGCAGAGAACAAATTGGCAGGCTTCTCATGTAACTCACATTCTTATATGCTGATGATAAGGGCTAACGTTAATTAAGCTATTACCACCGTAGCTGTGGTGCAAAGTCCTTCCCACACATTATTACACTTAAAACTACTAGCAAGCTTACAAAGTCGACGGTGATTTTTCCCTTAGAAACTAACCCTCAGGATGACGAAGCCCTTTGTCCGACGTCACACAGCTAGTACGTGTTGAGACCTTGCATCCAACCAATGCCAATCTCATTCTAAAGGGCACGCTACATGTTTTCCAGCCCGCAGAGAATAACTTTATTATTACACAATCAGTAAAATTTCCACACAACAATTTTCTTATCTCAAGTCCAACAGTGCCTCATACCTCCTATAATAACTGTCACAGGTCATGGATTTCTAGTCAGTAAAGATGCCATTCTAATGGGTAACCAGGTGGCAAATGGAGACACGACCAAAGTCACCGTGTCTTAACATTCTGAATCACTTAACGAGACGTGGATCTGGTGACGCTCAGGCTGGAAGTCACAGACCCACGTTCCGGTTGTGGAGCCGCACTGTCCAGCAGTGGACAGAACGTGCAGAACAGCCTCTGCATTGCCCGTGTCTTCGTTTCTGACTGATTCAATCATTCACTTACTCATCCTATGGATATTTCTGGAAAGGTTATACTTTCTAAACACCAGGACACCTTGGTAAGCCAAAGCAAAATCAGCTCCTGCCTTCATGGGGCTTAGAAGATAGCAGAGCAAATGATTTAACCTCAGAAGTGTGTAGAAGGTTTCAGAATCAACATGGAGTCACTAATTTTAATCTATTTTTCTAAGTGAAGTAACTCAGGAAGGGAAGTGAAACATCGTACATTCTCACTCCTAAGTGGGAGCTAAGCTTCAAGGACCACAGGCGTAAGCATGATACAATAAACTTTGGGGACTCGGGGACAGGGTGGGAGGGAAGAGATGAAACACTACACACTGGGTACGCTGCTCGGGTGACGGGGCATCAAAATCTCAGAAATCACACTAAAGAACTTATTCATGTAACCAAACACCAGCTGCTCCTCAAAAACCTATGGAAATAAAAACAGATGTCGGCCTGGATGCTGGTGGGAAGCAAACTGGTACAGAGGCGCCTGGATGCTGAAAGAGGGGCCCCGGCCTCTCAGACATCTGGAAACTTTTGGTTGGGGTTTATTTATTCAACACATATATTAAGCACTAAATTTGTACAGTGCTTTAAAAACATTCGGCCTAATTCAGTGTACAAAGATGACAATGCTGGGCCTCAGCTCTATTTGGGAAGCCAGACACTCCCAGTAGATGTCAGAGACAGGTCACATCCACAGCAGGTCACACGTGACGCCCGTCAGGGACTCCTCTATGCATGAATGCACTCTCCTCGACTCTGACCACAGGACCAAGGGCAACACTTCAATGGATTCAGAAAAAAGATCTGACATAACTGCTCAGCCTTGCATGATCATAACTCAGCACAGTGCGTGCAGAACGAGCGCACTCCAGCCCGTCCCGGCCGCACAGGACAAATGCACGGGAACATCAGGGTAAACAGAGGCATGTGGAAGCGTTTCCTCCAAGGGCTGCAACAAGACAGGGAGGCCCACTCTCAGGACTTGCCGTCAACACAGTCCTGCACGTCCGAGTCTCAGCCTTCAGAGAACACAGAGTCATCCAGACTGCAAAGGAAAGTTCAGTAGTGCTTGTTTGCAGGTGATGCCATCTCATAAAAATCCTAAAGACTCCACCACAAAAACTGTTAGAACCAACAAGTTCTGCAGTCTTTCCGCATACAAAATCAAAACTCAAGTCAGCAGCACTTCCACACGGGAAGAACACACTCTCTGAAAAATCAAGAAGACCATCACAACACTGGCTACAAAGTGTCTGTGGAAGTAAATTTAACCAACACACTGCCAGATGTCTACATTAATAGCCAAAGAACACTGAGGTAAGAAATTAAAGGTTGGGCCACGGTTGCTTACTCCTGCAATTTCAGCATTTTGGGAGGCTAAGGCAGGAGAATCACTAGAACCCAGAGTTCAAGACTAGCCTGGGCAACATAGAGATCTCATCTGTACAAAATTTTAAGTTAGCCAGGCATGGTGGCGTGCAGCTGAGGTCCCAGCTACTCAGAAGGCTGAGGTGGGAGGATTGCTTGAGCCTGACAGAGCAAGACCCTTTCTGAAATAAAGAAATTAAGTAACACACAAGTAAAAAGAAAGATATTCTTTATTCACAAATTGGTGGAATTAATATTTTCAAAATGTCTATATTACACAAAGTGATCTACAGGTTTAATGCAATCTCTATCAAGATACCAATTACATTCTTCACATACAAAAGGCATCCCCCAATTCATCTGGTACCACAAAAAAACAACAAAAAAGATCCTCAAAAGTCAAAATAATTGAGAAAAAACACGCAAAGCTGAAGGTATCACAGAACCTGCCTTTGAAATATATTACAAAGTCATAATAAGTAAAACTGTATGATACTGGTATAAAAACAGACACATAGGTCAAAAGAACAGAATAGAGCCTAGAAATAAATCCACACATTTACAGCTAACTGATTTTAGACAAAGGTGGCAAGAACATAAAATGGTTAAAAAACAGTCTCTTCAATACTTGGCGTTGGGGAAAAAATGGACATCCACATGCAAAAAAGAGAAATGAGGCCCTCATCTCACACCACATATAAGAAAAAACTCAAAACAAAGACTTAAATGTAATAGCTGAAAGTCTGAAACTACTACAAGACAACATAAGGTAAAAGAAAACATGATACTGGTTTGGACAATTATTTTTTGAATTTCACCTCAAAATGCCAGGAGATATAAGTGAATGTAAACAAATGAGATTACTTCAAACTAAAAAACTTCTGCATAGGACCACATACAATCAATCGAATGATAACCTAGGAAGAGGGGAAACATTTTTAAATTATGAATCTGACGGGGGTTAATATTCAAAATATTTAAGAGACTCAACTATACAACAAAAACAAGTATTAAACATGAGGGAAAAAATAGGCATTTCTCAAAAGACATATAACAAATCTGAAAATGTTAAGCACCAATAATTATCCAGGAAAGGCAACTCAAAGCCACCGTGAGCTATCAACTCACTCCTTCTAGAATGACTATTAACAAAAAGGCAAAAAATAACAAGTGTTGATAAAGCTGTGAAGAAAGAGAAGGCTTGCACACTGCTGGTGGAATGGACATCAGTACAGCCATTCTGGAAAACAGAATGAAGATTTCAAAAGAATTAAAAACAGAACCACCGCTTGTTACAGCAATCACACCACTGGGGATCTAGGTGTTTTCATGACATCAGTGTGGAGAAGAGACGTTCGCATGCCCATGCTGACTGCAGCACTGTTTACTACAGCCACGATACAAAATCGCCCCAGCTGTACCCAAATCATGAATCCTGTGGCTAATCCTGTCGTTTCCAATCACACGGATGAACCTGAAACACATGATGTTCATTTACAGAAACCAAACAGACAGAAATACACCACGTGTTCTCTCTCATAGGTTACATCTAAACAAGTTCACCTGTTGAAGTAGAGGGCAGAATTATGGTTACCAGAGGTGGGTTTTTTTTTTTTTAGGAGGGCAGATGGTTTGGGTAGATGACAGTCGAATAAGACATAATTACAGTGAGACAGGAGGAATGAATTTAAGAGATCTATTGTACAGCATGTTGACTATACCTAATTAGGATATAATGTGTTTTTCAAAATGTGAAGAGTCAAATGTTTAGTTCTCACCACATAATTACATGAGATAAAGTATACAATAACTAAAGCATTTGACATATACTTTAAAACACATTTTACATGATACAAATACTTCTATGTCAATTAAAATAAACATTATAAAATGCTAGCAATGTTCCAAATACTGAATCTCTTTCTTAGTCATAAGCTTAGCTAAACAGTATTAAAAAGTAGTTTTTGTTAAGTTTTTTTTTTTCTGAGATGGGGTCTTGGTCCGATGCCCAAGCTGGAGTGCACTGGCGCGATCTCGGCTCACTGTGCCTCCGTCTCCTGTAATCAAGTGATTCTCATGCCTCGGCCTCTGGAATAGCTGGAATTACAGGCGCACACCACCACGTTCAGCTAATTTTTGTATTTTAGTAGAGATGGGGTTACACCATGTTGGTGAGGCTGGTCTCGAACTCCCGACCTCAAGTGATTTGCCCACCTCAGACTACCAAAGTGCTGAGATTACAAGCGTTAGCCATCGCGCCTGGCCTTGTAAAGTGTTTGTTCTACCATTTGCCAGCCATAAGCATAGGAACTCTGTATTTTTACAGCATGTGCAGGACCCAGCAGAGAACACAGGAAAAAACAGGCGCCTTTAACCCAAGGGCTCCTAGGGTTTCTGGTCCTCATGTGGACAGAACAGAAAACAATAAAGACACAGGTGGGATTAACAGTCCCAGCACTAGCTATGCTGGGAACACAGAAAACAGATTTACATTCCAAATCACAGAGAAATACTCACACTCAGAAGCTGTCATGACCTCAGAGATTTATCTAGAAAGAATGACCAACAAGTTACATCCAGTTAGTAACAAAGAATGAGGACTGTAAACTGTGAACTACACAGATTACAACATAGGAAAATATTATGACATGAAACTGAAAAATTCTCCATGATTCCAATATCAATCTGGAAAGGAAAGATCATTCAACATTTTATTTTTTATTTTTATTTTTGAGACAGAGTCTTGCTCTGTTGCCCAGGCTGGAGTGCAGTGGTGCTATCTCAGCTCACTGCAACCTCTACCTCCCAGGTTCAAGCGATTCTCCCGCCTCACACTTACAGTGCTAACCACATACAACCTACTGGTATTAATGACCTTTTTTTTTTTTTTTTTTTTGAGACAGAGTCTTGCTCTGTTGCCAGGTGCCATGCTGGAGTGCAGTGGTGCGGTCTTGGCTCACTGCAACCTTCGTCTCCCAATTCAAGCAATTCTCCTGCCTCAGCCTCCCAAGTAACTGGGACTACAGGTGCACACCACCATGCCCAGCTAATTTTGTATTTTTTAGTAGAGACAGGGTTTCACCATGGTCTTGATCTCTTGACCTCGTGATCCGCCCACCTCGGCCTCCCAAAGTGCTGGGATTACAGGTGTGAGGCACCGAATACCATCCACCTTTTACAAATAAATCCAGACAATGCTGACTGACTGATCGCATCTTCTGGCCGGCAGACAGCGCACACCTCTTGTCCCAGCTAAGTGATCCAAATGTTGTATTCATAGCTATCAGCAGCCTCAAACACTCCACTTAAGAGTAATTTCTCACATTAGAAAATTCCAAACCTCTCTTTACAACCTGCAAAGACTATGTGGCATGATGGGCAGGGAAAACAGTGAGAAAGTCACAGCCGTAAGACAGGCAGTAAGGACTGTGATGCAAAGCACACTTATGATGGACAAAAAGAGGCAGCAGAAAACTGCAGATTGTTAGAAAATAAACAAGCAGAATTCCACTTCCTAAGTTTGGAGAAAGCCTGCTGTGTATCCTGGGAATAAATTCCTCTCTACATATGCAAAACTAATCCCATTTCTTCACCATGGATGCTTTCAGTCTGAGTTGGACACACAAACGCACTTCAGCAGTTATTTGCTCCTGATCATGAAGTATGTTAACTCGCCTAGCACTGCACTTTAGTTCATTTGTATATCAAGACAACCCAGTGACTTATTTAGCATCCCGCGTTTACCTGAACAAATCGGCCCAATAAAGGAAATAAACTATGTCAATTAGAAAAAGCAAAAGAACAAAGAAAAACTGGCTTAAATTGGGTTCTCTAATTGAAAGAAAAAAGTACTAATTAAATGAAATGTAAGTTCATACAGTCATTGTGAAGTTACTCACATCTGCCAATTATTTGGGAAGCACCACTAAGCTTTGAGGAAATTCTTCTTCTCGCCCCTGGCAGGTGATGGAAATAATGCTGCATGAACAATGGTATGGGAACACTACATGCCAGGTCCACATGAATAACAGGCAGTAAAAACAGAAGATTTGCATGAGGAGATTCTGAAGCAGGAGCCAGAATATTTTACAGAAATTCAATACAAAGGAGAGAATACAGATGTCTTTCTAAATCTTTGAGGTTCACAACTTTCTATTAAACTATCAGGACTATCATGTTTTAATCCAATCTTATTTTCTGTGTTGTGTTTATCTTCAAAATAGGTACACACTCACCCTCACACACACAGTTACTTGCTCAATAATTTTCTTAAACCTAAAGTTTATCTTTATTTTTTATTTTATTTTATTTTTTTGAGACAACAGCACACTTTGCTGCCCTGGCTGGAGTGCGGTGGCGTGATCACGGCTCACTGTGGCCTTCATCTCCCAGGCTCACGCAGTCCCTCCACCTCAGCCTCCTGAGTAGCTGGGACTGAAATTGTGTACCACCACTCCCAGCTAATTTTTTAAAAATCTAGAGTAGAAACAAGGTCTTGGTAAGGTGCCCAGGTGGGTCCCAAACTTTTCAGCTCAAGTGATCCTCCCAGATGGCCTCCCAAAGTGCTGGGATTAGACGTGAGCCACCACGCCCAGGCAAGTTTGTCTTTATAGTAATACAGTTGTATATTTAACTCCATGCAAATCAAAACTAAATCTATGTGTTTTGCAGGCCACAGAAGCTGTACATCCAACAAAAACTATAGAAAAAAATTTTTAAAGACTGAAAATACATGTATTTTATTTATACTCCTCTATAATCTTTATGATAGCAATAATAGTGACTCTGTAGTTACAAAAAGAGGGAACGGATTTTTTTTAAAAAATCACTGGGAATAGAGATCACTGGAGATGTTATCCACCACGCCACCTGGTAGCATATTGTCACTGTGTTATCAACACCTTTGAGTAGGATGGAATTGGTTTTTGGTAGGATGACACTTTATTCCATGAACATCAGGCTTAACACAATTATGTTTAATTAAAAACTGACTTTGCACAGAATCTTAAAAAGGATTTCAAAATTTATGGTACATTACCTTAATGAAATACTGGTAAAACTATTAATTCACAAAATTCAAAATGGTTCCTTCTTCCTACAATGCAGAAGGGTATCACTCTAAACACCTATCTCACAAATCACTTACAAGTATATAAAACAACCACAAAGACCCTCTCTACCAAGATTTTACTCACGCATCTTACATTTCAGTGTCCTTCACCTTTCATGGACAAGTGTATCAGCCATGCACGCCTGCTACAAAAGGACTTGCGCATGTGTTTTCACACCAGCACTAGAAACGAAGACACAGCATCAATTGATTTGAGTTGAATAACATCAATATTTGCTTTTCAAAAAATTTAACACTTAAAAAAAAAAGTTAACACTTTTTCAATCCAAAAAAGTATATTTTGAATGTAATTAAGACTACAAAAATCAGTCTTATCCTCCTTTTAAATATAAATAACTGGTCTATTTTAAGTCTAGATTACTCTGCAGACGCAATGCTGTGATTCAGCATCATTTCTGAAAGTGCTACTGCCCTATTCCTTTCTAATCCTCCAATGTTTATTAAATTTCATTTTGCTTATTTTTCCCATTAACTGCATTTGAAAAATATCTTTTAGTATGAACTCTGTTTTCTAATTTTTTTTATTTTCCCCATTAACCGCATTTGAAACATATCTTTTAGTATGAACCCTGTTTTCTAAGCTATCGTTTTTGAACGTTATTCCACATTTACGACATCTGTAGGGTTTCTCTACAAATTCTCTGAAAGTTTAATCAACCAATGCAAGGTTTCCATCTAGAATAAAATACAATTTTAACATTTTTTCAGAAGAAATACTCTTGTGTGCTCTGGAAACTTGTATTTCATGAAACGGCTTTCAACAGTCATTACATTTATAATAACTTTATTAAGTTATTAAGAAATTATCATTAAAAACTCTGATGTAAAGTAAGATGTGAGCTGATACTAAAGGCTATTTTTATATCTTTCTTCTCAGGTATGAATGCTTTCATGTACAGTCAGGTGTGAGAACTGGGTAAAGGCTTTGCCACATTTTTCACACTTGTAGGGTTTCTCTCCAGTATGAATTCTCCTATGTACAATGAGGTTGGAGGACTGGGTAAAGTTCTTTCCACATTCTTCACATTTGTAGGGTTTCTCTCCAGTATGTGTTTTCTTGTGTTTGGTAATATCTGAGAACCACATAAAGACTTTACCACATTCTTCACATTTGTAGGGTTTCTCTCCAGTATGAATTCTCTGATGTACAATAAGGTTGGAGGACTGGGTGAAGTTTTTTCCACATTCTTCACATTTGTAGGGTTTCTCTCCAGTATGGGTTTTCTTATGTTTAGTGAGGTCTGATGACTGCTTAAAGATGTTGCCACATTCTTCACACGTGTAGGGCTTTTCTTCAGAATGAGTTCTCTTATGATTAGACAGGCTGGAGCAAGTTCTGAAGACTTTCCCACATTCTTCACATTGGTAGGGCTTCTCTCCGGTATGAACCCTCCTGTGTTCACTGAGGTGTGAGGACTGGGTGTAGGCTTTGCCACATTCCTCACACTTGTATGGTTTCTCACCAGTGTGAATTCTCTTATGTTTAGTAAGGTCTGAGAACCACCTGAAGATGCTGTCACATTCCTCACATTTGAAAGGTTTCCCTCCGATCTCATTTCTCTGATGTTTAGAAAGATTTGGGTTGTGGTTAAAAGCTCTGTACCATGTTTCACATTTGGAGAGTTTCTCTCCAGCAAGAAGCACCTGCTGATTAGAAAGTCTGGAGCAAGAGATAAAGACAGTGCTGCACTCTTCATACTTGTAGGGTTTCCCCTCAGGACCACGCCCATGTTCAGTAAGGTGGGAGCACTGGTTAAATACTTTGCCAAATTCTTCACATGTGTAATGTTCCCCTCCAGTGTAAATTCTATTTTTAGTAAGGACCGAGCAAGTTTTAACAACTTCGTCACATTCATGACACGTGTAAGGTTTCTCTCCAGTGTCAGTGTTCTCATGTCCTATAAAGTGTGAGCACTGGTTAAAGGTTTTGCCACATTCTCTACAATTTTGGAACTTTCTTCCCGTGTGAATTTTCTGATGTTCAGTTAGGAATGAGAACATCTGAAACGACTTGCCACATTCTTGACATTTGAAAGGTTTCTGTCCAGTATGACTTATATTGTATCTATGTAAATTTGAAAAATTATTAAAGATTTTAACACACTGATTACATTGAAAGATGTTGCTATGGGTAGTTGATGAACGCTGGTTAAGTCCATTATAATCTTTTTGCAGCTTACATTCATCTAAATTTCCCCAGTCTTTCCTTAAATGTAAATTATCAAGGCCACAATTTCCACATCCTTCCAGTACTGATTTTGGGAATGCATCTTGTATGCTCTGCTCTGGCAAAAGGTCTTGGGTAAAATGAGAGGACATAGCTGAAATAAATAAATAAATAAAAGTT
The DNA here is from genome assembly GCA_004027835.1 of Alouatta palliata. NCBI lineage: Eukaryota > Metazoa > Chordata > Mammalia > Primates > Atelidae > Alouatta > Alouatta palliata. The sequence continues at coordinate 13,125 of PVKV010028945.1, read as the reverse complement.
ACCCCACTTACTAGACACAGATGAAGATACTTTATCAGTCTAATCTATAAAATAATACTGAGTACATTAGCAGAATGGCACAAAAATGCCACAGGCCCTAATTTCTTTATAAACATATAAATGTCACAATAACTAGTGAGAAAATGCATCTGAACTCTAAGAACCACTTCAGAGTTTGCGGCACAGCAGGTGAGCACAATGCGAAGAGCCACATAAGAAGAAGAAAAAAGAACTTTGTTAGGTGTCCCTCCTCGCCACAGCCCCTGCTCCTCCGCAGTAAGCATAATGCCTTTGAGAGTAAACCCCCAACTCCTGGCTTCTCCTTCCAGAGAAAGAAAACACTGGTACAGGTGTTTTCACTTTTGGCCTTCTCAAGCTTTGGCAAACACTGGTTTCTGCCCCTCATGACATGGAATGCTGAAAGAAATGGGGGTCCTCTGAGTGACAGGCTGGGCCTGCTGCAACCAAGAGGAAGTCCCCGTGACAGCGGCAGGAAGGCTGCTGCAGCACCCGCAGCAACGGTGCATCAGGTGACTACAGGCCACTAAGAAGAAACCCTCTTTCGCTGAAAAATACACACACAACTCCACACAAGACACAACCTCAGAATGGGCTTAAGAGGCTGCTAGAATCTGGGCCAATTTGTCTGGACTTCTACCCCAGGAGAAAGCCACATTATAAAGGTTGTGGCAGGAGGCTTTTTGTTAATGCCTGAATCTCAGTCAACGAGTACATTTACAAAGTATTAGGGTAACGTGGCGCAATCAAAGGAATTAAAAAAGGTCAGAAGTCAACCCTAAAACAATGGAGATGCAGAAATTAACTGAAAAAATAAAGTTATCATTTGAATAATGCTCAGTGAGTGAAAATGGGAAAACACAAAACTAAGTAAAATTAGGAAAATGAGGATACCAATAAAAAGATACAAAATATAAAAAACAGACTGAGAAACTGAAGTATGAAAGGAAATAATTACTGATAAATTCCCAAAAGTATGAAAAAATATTAAAAAATCAAGAAGCTAAACACATCAACTAGCATGAACAAGAAGGGACATAAGAGACAACATAAGCAGTTTCAAAAGTCACAGGAGAAAGGAATCTTGAAAGCAGCAAGTGAAGAGCAACGTGTCACTGATCAGCACGCTCTCATGAGATTACCAGTCAATCTGTCCACAGAATCCTCAAGGTCAGGTTGGGCGTGGTGGCTCACACCTGTAATCCCAGCACTTTGGGAGGCTGAGGCAGGCAGATCGCTTGAGCCCAGAAGTTCGAGACAAGCCTGAGTAGCATGGTGAAATCCCATCTCTACAAAAAATACAAAAATATTAGTCACGCATGGTGTTGTACTTGTAGTCCCAGCTATTCAGGAGGCTGAGGAGGGAGAATCACCTGAGCCTGGGAAGCTGAGGCTGCAGTGAGCCATGATCACACCACCACACTCCAGCCTGAGTGACAGAGTAACGTAACTGGGTTTCTGGGGTGCTGGTGAGGCACAGATCACCTGAGAGAATGCTGTAGGTTCTTGGTCTCCGCCCTCTCAGGAATGAGAGAGGGGACCACAGCAGGTCTGCGGTAAGCTCGTAAATACCGAACCCAAGAAGTGTTGCAGGAAGGTGACTTTATTTAGGTAGAGAAACTAGGGGAAAAAAAGGAGGAGAGAGAAAAACTTCCACGAAAAGTGTGGAAGGGAACTCCAGAGGGAAAATCTAGGATAGAGAAAAACAGCTTCCACAAGAGTGTTCGTGGAAGGGGATCCAAACACGGAGTCCAAAGGGGTATCGAAGAAGGGGACTTAACCTGGGAGGAACCCTACCTTCTCCAAGACCCCGGGCTAATGAAAGGAGTTCCTTAGAGCTTCCGCCGGAGTGATGCGGTTTTGATTCTTCCCGCACCCGCAGGAACCGTTAAATCTCCCGGGTGGAGAGAGATGAGAGGGGTGCATGGCGCTGGGAAGTTCTTGCCCTTAAAACTACACCCCCTCATGGACCCGGTAAGAGAATACATTTCCTCGGTAAGACCCTGTCTCAAAAAAGGGCCAACCTGAAGCAAGAAGGGAACTGGATGAGATCATCTAATCGCTGAAAAGAAAACTTCCAAGCAAGAATAATATAACCAGTGTCCCACAAAATAATAAAAAATAAAGACTTTCTAAGACAACCAAGGGCTACATTACCACTACACATGTCAAACAAGAAATGGGAAAAGGAATCCTTCCCATTGACAATAATGTGATGCTAGGAAATAATATATAATTATGTCAAAATACCTAAATATATGAAAAAGAGATGCACGTACAAGAAAATAAAATTCTGTGGTACTATAACAGTGGTGCAGAAATCACTTTCAATTATCTAAAATTGGAAAGATGAAAGTAGAAAAATAATCATAAGTATCTGTTAATGGATACACAGCATTAAATGATTTAGTGATATCAGTAACAAAGCTGAGGGCAGATTTAATAAGAAAGAATTTTTGTAGTGCCTGTAGTCCCAGCTACTCGGGAGGCTGAGGCAGAATTGCTTGAACCCAGGAGGTGGAGGTTGCAGTGAGTTGAGATTGTGCCACTGCACTCCAGCCCGGTGAAAGAGAGAGACTCTGTGTCAAAAAACAAAAACAAAACAAAATTTTCATATACAACTCAAGTATTTACCAGTATAAAATGTCTTATTATGACGTTATGATGTTTAATATAATTTCCATGATAATTGCAATAAAATATTCTGCAAAGAAATATCTACACACAAAAGGAAATTAAAAAGGAGGCAAAGCTCATTATACAAAGTACAAGACACAAAAGAGAGAAAAAGCTACAGAATCAAGGAAAAAGGAAGAATGGCTAAAGTGCATCTTTTCATTTCAGTAAACTGTTTATTTAGGGTGAGCTAATCAAAAGGCATATGTTAAATAACTTAAAACCAAACCAAGACCAAACTATAGTTAATCTACAAGAGACTCACTTGAGATCTAATGACAAAAAGACTGAATGTGGCAAGCTGGAAATACACATTTCACGCAAATGTTAATGAAACGAGAGCAGAAGAGGTTACAATTACATGATGCAAAATACATTTTAAGTTAAAACCTGTTGTACTTCATAAAACATACTGTAAGTTAGAACTCACAAAAAACAAGAACATAAAACAATGAAAAAAAGGAAAATTAACTGGGAACCTATGACAAACGTGTGTATATTCGTATAGATATTTGGGTATTGACGTAACCTCCTATTATATTGCTATTTCTTGATTCAATTTTGCAAGTTCTTTATACACAAATAATTATAGCATCGAAGCAACAAACAGCAATACAGTAGTGGCATACTTCTACAACTTTCAATAACGAATAATACAGCAAGCCTCAATAACTGTATGGAGAACCTGAAAGCACCACCAAATAATTGCCCCTCACAGACACAGAGAACACTCCACACAACAGCGGCAGGGGGCGCACTCTTCCCAAGAGCTCAGAAAACCTCCAGGATAGACCACCTGGACAGAGTAAGTCTTAACACATTTCAAAAACCTGAAGTCTTCTGCATTATTATATATGATCAAAATGAAAAGAAACTGGAAATAACAAAAAAAAAATTCACAAAATATATGGCAATTAAACAACATATTTGAGCATGCTCTTGTTCAAGGATTGAAATACTTAATATTGCAAAGATGGTCACGCCATCCAATGCAATCTGCAAACTCCATGCAATCTCTTTCAAATTTCTAATCCTATTCTTGCAGAAATAAAAGCAACAACCTAACAATCATAAGATATCTCAAGGGACCATAAAGCACCCAACAATTTTCAAAAAGAGGAACAATGCTGGAGGTATCACACTGCCTGATTTCAAAACACATTACAAGGCGACTGTAATTAAAACAGCTTGGTACTGGTATAAAGACATACAAATAGACCAATTAAACAGAATTGTAGCACAGATTTAAAAATGAAACACAGAGAAATAAAACTGTAAAACAAATATAACAGCTAAAATATGGAATTTATTGAATATCGTGACCTAAACCAATATATTCATGAAAGAAGTCACAGAAAAAATATATAGCAGAAAAGCAGTAGAGGCATTATTTGAAGAAAAACATGCTGGTAAGTTTCCAAATTTCAGTAAGATAAAAATGTTACTAACCAAGAACACTTGATCTAGAATAATTTTACTTGAAAAGAACAAAGGAAAAATAAAGACTTTCCAAAATAAATAAAAAGATGAGGGCATTCACTGCCACTAGTACAGTTCTATAAGAAATGCTAAAGGTTGGGTAGGCATGGTGGTTCATGCCCATAATACCAGCTTTGGGTGGGCCAAGGCAGGAGGATTGCTTGGGGTCAGGAGTTAGTAATTGGCCAGGCCAACATAGCAAGACCCCATCTGTATAAAATATAAAAAACTACTGAAAAGACTCCATTATGTTAAAAATACAGTGATGCTAGACAGCATTATAAAACCATCTGAAAATATAAATCTCTCTGTTAAAGGTGGATATGTAAGCAGATATATAGTACTTTACTCTCATATGATGGTGTAAAAACTCAGGATTCTGCTATATCTGAAAAAATATCTGCATATATCTTTGCTACCACACACAAAATATGTAATGATTTGTTACATTAATAGCACACTGGAGGGTGTAAAGAGTTACAGTTTTTGTATTCAGTGAAGCTATGAGATTAAAATCTGTATTTATAACTTTAAGGTGTTTTATGTACTCTCCACTTTTCAAGGTGATCACAAAGAAAATACCTTTACAAGGTCTGCAAAACAAAATGAGCACAAAATCAAAGGCCGCCCACAGAAAAATCAACGCAACAAATGCTGAAGACAGTCAAAGAAGGAATGAGGGACAACGTTATCTACAAGAAACACAAAAAACAACAATCAAGATGGGAACAGGGACTTCATTTCCTTCAGACGTTATTTTGAACATAAATTAACCTACTTAATGAACAGAAATAAAATAGCTGAACTGATTAAGAACAATACACTACCTACGAAAGACTCTAGCCTTAAATAGTAAAATAGGCTGAATTTTTAAAAAATTCCATGCAATTAGTAACCACAATTAGGTGGGGTGGTTATCATTATATTAGATAGACACAATAATACATCTTAAGTCAAAACTGTCACAGGAGACAAAGATTACGAGCATCTAACGGCAAAATGTGTCCATTAACCAGGAATCTGCAACCGTTTATCTGTCTACATTTCTACCTAACATCAGAGCTCCCAGATACATGAAGCAAATATGGAGAGAAGCGAAGCAAGACATACACAGTAAAACAATAATTATCGACTCTAAGACCCATTTTCAATAAGAACAGAAAATTAAACAGAACAGTAAGAAAGCTTGGGCAACACTACCAACCAAATGAACTTAACAGACATGTACAGAACTCTCCAGTCACAAGCAGCAGAATATGCTCCATTCTCAACTGCACATAGTGCCTTCTGTTAGGACACACGAAGACTCCTTAAGACTGAAGTCACACAACATGTTTTCTGACCAAAATGTAACTATACTAGAAATCAAAAGCAAAAGTGAAACTGGCAATGCCAAAAATGTGTAACCCCCTTGAACGTACACATCTTGCTCAATGGTCAGATAACTCAGTGTTTTCTAAGACGCCAGTACTGCCCCCGCTGATGTACACACTGAATGCAGTCTCTACCAAACGGCCAATGGTACTTTTGATTATTTAACCCTAAAATTAGTGTACGAGCAGTAACTAGCCAAAACTCTTTACAAAGAGGGATTATACTTTCTGATTTCAAAACATACAAAAAGCTATAAAAATAAAACAGTGTGGTACTGACACAAAGACAGATAACTAAATGATGAGACGGAACAGAGTCCAGAAATAAACCCTTGTGGATAAAACCAAATAATCTTCCACAAGGTTTCCACGATCACACAATGGACAAAAGATTCCTTTCAACAAATGATGTTAAAACCTACATATCTACATGGAAAAAGGAAGTAATATTCTTCCTTGTATCATATTCAAAAATATTTTAAATGAAATACTTAAACATAAAAATAGAATATAACTCTTAGAAGAAAATATAGGAGATCAAACATATAAGCACAAAAAAAGAGCAGAAAAACTGAACGACATCAAACATCAAACTTTCTGCAAATCAAAGAAAACAACGAGTGAAATTAAAATGCCACCTAAGAAATGGGAAAAAAATACCTGCAAATCACAAATATGATAGGAGTTAATACTCAGAGCATATAAGAAACTATCACAACTCAAAAACAAAAATTAGTAACTTGACTTAACAGCAAATGAAGGACTGACTGAAATCTCTCCAGAAAAGATATGGAAACGGCCAACAAGCACTTGAACGAATGCCCAAATTACTCATTGTAGAGAAATGCAAAACAAAATCGCAATGACGGTATTCCTCACAGTTATTACAATGGCCACTGTTAAGATCCAAATCTGTCAAGGATGTGAAGACACTGAAAACCACGTGAACTGCCGGTAGGAAACAAAGGATGCAGCCACGATGAGAGACAGCACAGGCCGGGCGCACCGCTCACACCTGGAATCTCAGCACTTTGGGAGACCGAGGCGGGTGGATCACCGAAACCCAGGAGTTTAATACCAGCCTGGACAACATGGCAAAACCCTGTCTCTATTAAAAATACAAAACTTAGCTGGGTGTGGTGGTGTGCACCTGTAGTTCCAGGTACTCAGCAGGCTGAAGGGACAGGATCACTTGAGCCCATGGGGCAGAGGTCGCAGTGAGCTGAGACGGCGCCACTGCACTCCAGCCTGGGTGATAGAGTGAGACTCTGCTTGGAAAAAAAAAAACAAAAAAACAGGCCAGGTGCGGTGGCTCACGCCTGTAATCCCAACACTTTGGGAGGCCAAGGTGCGTGGATCACTTGAGGTCAGGAGCTCGAGACCAGTTTGACCAATATGGTGAAACCCTGTTTCTAAAAAAAAAAAAACATTAATGTTCCTCAAAAACTTAAACATGGAATTATATGATCCAGCAATCCTACTTCTGGGTCTCTATCAAAAGTATACAAAGCAACTCAGGACTTGGAAGAGATATTTACACACCCATGTTTATTGTGCCACTATTCAGAAAACTCAAACGGGGGAAGCCTCAAGTGATAAACACAGACAGAGAAATGTGGCACGTACTATATAAGGGAACACTATTCAACCATGAGAAGTCACAGGGAACTACAAAACACTAAGAGATGTGCCAGTCATAAAATCTGCTACGAAACACTGATGTACTATTAAAAAAGAATTTGCCTAGATAACTGCAATATTCAACTGTGACTGTGTCGTCACGAAAAGCGGGCATTCTGAGTCACTGCTCTGCAGTGTGCGGCAGGCAAATTTCAGAGAAAACGCACTACAGTCATTAATGAAAGACTCTACTGAGAACACTGTAATGACTAAGAAGAAGATACTAAAGGTCATTTTTATTGTATCTTTACTATACTGATGCTATTCTTCTGCAAAATAGAAATGCTGCCACCCGACTTTCAGAAGCAAGGAATAACCTTACATCTCTAAATAAAGAGAAACATACAAATCATGTAAAATATGGTGAGAGTCACTGACATACGAAATAAACATTTGGGAATAAATCATATTACTATTTACATACAGACTGGAGAAACAGGATAAAATCCTATGATGTCTTTTTGCCTGCAGTGATCTAATAAACATGGAGTGCTTACTAAATAATTTAATTCAGACAGAACATACTAATTTCTAGCATATCGTTCTGAATATCAGAATTTGAAATTACAGATAAATTTGAAATGGAACAAAAGAGAAAGTGAAAATGACACAGAAAGGTGGTGAAATAGGTGGACCCAGGTTTATATTATCCCCCAACAGCAACAAAAACCTGTCAGTCTGCCATGGACGGAAATGCATTTCCCAGAGAGCCAGGCTCCACAGCTCATGCCTTTAATCCCAACTACTCAGAACCTCGGGGCGAGAGGCTCACTTCAGGCCAGAAGTTCAGTACTAGCCTGGGTGATACAGAGAAACCTCATCTCAAAAAAATGCCTGTAATGGAGCTTTGGAATCCAAGGAGGGGGCTGTAAAATTCTGCTAAAGACCAAGACTATAGATCCATTGAAAATTATCAAAATTCCAGGGCCCTTTTTCACAGTAATAGAAAATATAATTCAAAAATTTATGTGGAATTACAATAAACTTGGCACAGCCAAAGCAATCTGTAGGAAAAAGAACAAGGCGAGAGGCATAATATTTTCTGAGTTCAAACTACATTTTAAGACTACAGGCGTAAGAACAGGATGGTATGTGAACAGAGAAGAAAACTGACACAGAGACCAACGGAACAGAATGGAGAGCCCAGAATTAAACTCCTGCATATCAACTTAACTCCTCTTCCACAGGTGCAAGAAGAACGTACAATGCAGGCAATATAGTCTCTTCAACACCTGGTTCTGGGGAAACAGAATACCCACAGTCAAAATAGTGAAATAATTAATTTTTCTTACCCCATACTCAAAAATTAGCTTGAAATAAAGATTTAAAGGTAAAACACGTACCCGGAAGAACTCTAAGAGAAAACCTCTTTGATATTGGTCTTGGCAGTCATTTATGTATGACACCGAAAGTACAGCAACAGAAATAAACAAGCTGGAGAGCATTAAACTAAAAGGCTTCCGCACACCAAAGACAATTTACAATCAAGCTTCTTCATATTAGAATGGCGAATATCAAAAATAAGTCATATATTAGGTCTTTCCAAAAGTAATTGTGGTTTTTGCCTTTTAAATGGTAAAAAAAAAACAACTTTTCACCGGCCTAATAACAATGTTGACAAGGATGTAAAGCAAAAACAATTTGGTAGTCACTATGAAAACCAGGAGGGAGGCTATTTAAAAATAAAAAAATGTAAACCCACCCTACAGTGCAGCAATCCCACTCTGTATATACCACTGAAGGAAATAAAAGCAGTACTTTGAAGAATTATCTGCTCACTCAAGTTCACTGCAACATTATTCACAACTGTCAACACAGAAAAACAACCTAAATGTCTGTGGATGCTGAATGGATAAAGAAAATATGATATAAACAGACAATAGAATATTACTCGGTCATAAAAAAGGAATGAAATCCTGTTATTCAACGCCATGGATGACTCTGAAGGACATAATGCTGAATAATCTCAGCCAGGCCCAGAAACACAGGGACTGCACGTTCTCCCTCTGACGGGACATCTGTAATGGCTGAACTCACAGGAGCAGAGGACAATGGGAGTTGCCAGGGCCTGGAGTTGGGGAAAACGAGATGTTGTTCAGAAGGTCCAAACTTTCAGTTGTAAGATGAGTTTTTGGGGAATCTAGTGAGTCCTGTTATGAATACTGTTAATAATGTTTTGTGGGCTTAAAATTGCTGACGGTAGACCTTAAGTGTTCTCACTGCAAGAAAAGGTGATTATGTGAAGTAACAGATTTGTTCCTTAATGTGATTGCATTAATTATTTCACAAGGTATGCACATATCCAATTATTACACTGTTCACAATGTATACACAATTTTTATTTCTAAAATAATCTGTTATACATATGCCCATACATATACACACACCTGTATATGTGTGTGTGTATATATATATGAATGGATAAAGAAAATATGGTTTAAATAGACAACAGGCTATTACTCTCCCATAAAAAAGAAGAAATCCTGTCATTTCAACAGGATATGTTGATATACGATATATACACACATGATATATATACACACACATATGATATATATACACACATACATACACATGAATGACACGGTCCTGATAAGCTTCATACTAAAAAAGAGGAAATTATAAAATGATAATCTCATAACTATTACAGTTGGGCATTGGGGAATATAGAATTCAAATGACCAACCTCAGTTCATACTAAAAAAAATACAATTTTGAAGTAAAATAACCAGATTATCTTGTATTAGGGCAGATGCTTAGTGTTTGGAGAAAATGACTGAGTATAACTTTCTGTAGACTGCCATGTGAAACCTCTGTAGGATACAAAATCATAAAGCAGAAAATACACAACATCTGTTTGCGGGACTTGTGGGGTTTCTGAACCAAACACCATGACCGCCCCTCTCACACATTTCAGACATGATGCAAAAGGGGAAATGAAGAAATATTTCACACAGAGTTCTTCAAAAATACGCAACGACATGCACGTTCTCAAAAGCAGAGGCCAAGCAACCAGTGAGACCACACAGGCCCTGACTCAGCAGGAGGAGTGCTCGGATGTTTATTGTGACCTGAAGGAAGATCACTACATGGGAAGCGGAATCTGGAGAAAATGTAAGAGAATAAGACAGAAGACGCTCCTAGGGGACAGCCAGAGAAAGAAACCCAGGCTCTCAGAACCCATCTCCACTGGAGCGGAGCTTCCCAAGCCATGTGTTAAGGTCTGGCTTCCTCCGCGGCCCCTGGACCTCTCACCTGGATGACCTACTTCGTTCAGTCCCACCCACCTGGATGTCCGTCTACTGCCTCCTGTCTCTTCAGATTCCATGGCTCTTTTCTTTGCTCCAGGCAGGTGATCAGGCCTGGCTTAGAGACAGTGAGACCTGTTTTATTAGAAAAAAGTGACATTATGCTGAAATTCGCCAATTACCAACCGTGTACTATGCTTAGTAGAGTGAACACTGTAGAAGATTCTAGAAAAGTAATCCAAAAATTACAATTCCTGACATAACCTTTAGAATATTCAGTAAGTATTTTAAATCTGTGAGTTCTTAGTTTCACCACTCAGTACTGCTGAATCAAAAATCGGTGGTGGAAATTTGATTTTAACGTGTGGGCAACAATATTTCATGCCACTAAATTTCTGGAATTAGCACTAGAGTGAAAGATACAGATCAGCTGAAAAAAAGGAAGGTTTATGGCAAGATGAACCACATTTTGAAGATTTTTTTTTTTTACGTTAACAAATCCCCATGTTTTTCTTAAAAGCAGGGATCTGAAACTCATTCATGCAACGCAGAAACTCCCAAAAGAACATTCTGCGAAGAAACGAAAGGAACTGTTAGGGCATATTAGGAGGTACGTATTGAGGTCATCCTCACCGACGGAGAACAAGTTTCTGTAGTTCTCCAACATCACATCTCTGTACAAATTCTGCTGAGCAGGGTCCAGGAACTTCCACTCCTCCAGGGAGAATTCTATGGCCACATCCCTGAACGTCAACACTTTCTGAAGAAGAAACAGCAACATAGCAAACACTTACCAAGTGGCTGTGGGCAGAGTTCTTACCTTGACTCTAGGGGAAATGAGCGCGTGAAGAGAACTGGTTCTGACTTACACAAGTGGCGGGAATCATACAGTAAGGTAATTTTTAGCACAAGAACTTTCTCTAACGTATTCTCTAGCTCTGGGGAGACAGAATCGTGTAAGATCCACACAAGCAGCGTACATAGAGTACTCTTGGGGATGATGAAGTGTAAAATCAAGGGCATCGACAAGGCATGTCCATTTTTGAGTGTTACGTTCACATCATATGAATAAGGCGTGTCTATTTCTCAGACAGGAAAGGCATGGAGAGTCAGAAGTTACCTCTCAAATTTAATGTGGCCAATAAACTAGAGATCTTGTGCAGATTCTGCTTCAGGACATCTGAGATCAAGTCTGAGTTTCTGAATTTCTAACATGCTCACCAGTGATGCCAGCTCCTTGGGTCCAAAGTCAATATTTTGTCAAACATCCTGTAAGAGGCAGAGCCTGAGTTTATCCCAGTTTTTATGAACCATAAACAGAGATGAGATTCTTTACCTTCTAAAGCAAGGCATACGCAAAAAATCTAAGAAGCAAAGACCTTTCAGATTAAATGTGGTTATTTACACACATTAAGTAGTAAACCTCCTCAACGTACTTAACAATAAAGAGAAAGAATAGTTAAAATCCACAATGGAAAAATCTGTCAGAGAGCTCTTTAGCCAACTGAATGAAGTGAACATCAGCTGTAACAGGACAGATTTTTGTCGCGTGCCAATGCACAGAGAAGACATATTACCGCTGCGATGCTGGCCAAAAGGTAAACTATCAACTGAACCCGATCATGCAGAAAAGTCAGTTTTATGCAAAGTTCAAGAGACAGGTCTCTCCCATGTTCTGTAAGCCCTCTCCTTCTTTTGTTGACACAGAGTCTCGCTCTTGTCACAGAGGCTGCAGTGCAGTGGCATGATCTTGGCTCACTGCTACCTCAGCCTCCCTGGTTCAGGCAATTCTCATCCCTCAGCCTCCTGAGTAGCTGGAACTACCAGCATGTGCCACCACGCCCAGCTAATTTTTTTTTTTTTTTTTTTTTTTTTTTTTTTTTTTATAGAAAAGTCAGGGATTTCACCATGTCACCATGTTAGCCAGGCTGGTCTCGAACTCCTGGCCTCAAGTGATCCGCCCACCTCAACCTCCCAAAGTACTGGGATTTATAGGCACGAGCCACTGTGCCCAACAGTAATCTCTAACAGTGTAATAAAACAGTCTTTCCTTAGCACTCTAAAAAACAAGTGTCTTTTCATTTTTCTCTTTTCCAGAATGCTCTGAGTTATTCTGGGCAATAAATGCCACCTGTTTCAAATGTTTATTTTCTTAACCCTGTTCTGCACACAGCTGATGGAGCATCCAGATGAAACCTAAATGGTGCATGTTTCCCTTCTTCACTGACATCCAAAAACCACTCCCCATCCTCAGAGGAATCTTGGGTATCCACACCTTCCCATGTTCAGTGCCACAAAGTGAACATTTTTAATACTGCAGGTCATAAAGTCATGGCAAGAAATCTTCATGGCATATAAGAAATCAAGATGAAGATAACAGAGAGAAGGCTTTGGTATATAGAAAAGAAATATTTTCAGCGACCCTTCGTTATTATAAGAAGAAAAAGGGCCTGGCGCGGTGGCTCACGCCTGTAATCCCAGCACTTTGGGAGGCCGAGGCGGGTGGATCACGAGGTCAAGAGATCGAGACCATCCTGGTCAACATGGTGAAACCCCGTCTCTACTAAAAATACAAAAATTAGCTGGGCATGGTGGCATGTGCCTGTAGTCCCAGCTACTTGGGAGGCTGAGGCAGGAGAATTGCTTGAACC
>PVKV010028944.1:0-24312 GCA_004027835.1 Alouatta palliata | reverse complement strand
GTGTGAACTTCCCTGCAGTCCAGTTTATACCGGTGTAGTTAGAACTGCCTCTGCAATGGCAAACTACCTCCGTAGTGGCAGACTGCCTCAGTAATGGTGGACGCCCCTCCCCCAGAGAGCTGGACTGTCCCGGGTTCAGCTGTGCTTGCTGTGACACTCTCGATCTGGAGTGTTTCTGATGGCTGTTTTTTTGTGTGTGGGGGTGGGACCAGCCGAGCCTGATCACCTGGCTCCCTGTCTCAGAGCGGTTTTTTTTTTTTTTTTTAATTGAATGGTCGACTGTCTCCCAGGTGTTCCAGCCGCCTGTTGAAAAGGCGCCGGGATCTGTGTGATTTCCCGTGCGGTGACCCACTGTGCCAGCTGAAATCGCGGGTGCTGGTGTTTTTTTGCCTGGGAAATCTCCTGGCCTGGCAGCCTATTTCAGTCCCCTTTTTTAATCAGATGAATGGGCAGCTCTGCCTTCCCGGAGCTCCAATTGCCAGCTAAAACGGCACCCGGACCCACGTATTTTGTATGGGGAACCGCTGCACCGGGGTGCCGCTCCAAACAGCGGGGCGAAAACAGCCGCGCAGGCGAAAATAGCCGCGCCAGCCAAACCAGCTGCACTGGCGACCCGTGGGGCTCCTCCCCCTGGGAATCTCCTGGTCTGTGGGCAATAAAAATCCGTCTGGGAATGTGGCGTCCACTCACCCTCCACACTTTCACTGGGAGCTGCAATCCTCAGCTGCTCCTAATCGGCCATGTTGGATCCTCCCTCCTGATATATTGTATATGTTCTTATAGACAGATGTATGTAATGAACAAGACCAGTTTTAGCTTAGATGCATTTAAGTAGGATTCATGTTTACAATTGAAAGGGAAGATATTTTTTATCCAACTTTTTTTTTTTTTTTTTCCTAAGAGAAGGGATCTTTCTCTGTCACCCAGGCTGAAGTGCAGTGGTGCAATCATGGCTCACTGCAACCTCAAAGTTCTGGGCTCAAGTGATCCTCCCATGTCAGCCTCCAGAGTAGCTAGGACTTTTTTTATTTTTTATTTTTTTTAAGACGTAGGATCTTGCTTCATTGCCCAGGTTGATCTCAAACTTCTGGCCTCAATCAAATGTTCTTCCTGTCTTGGCCTCCCAAAGTGCTGGGATAGCAGGCATGAGCCACTGTGCCCTGCCCTTATCTGACAGTTCTTACAGAAAAAACAAAACAAAACAAGAGGCTAATGAGAAATTGGCTCATCTCCACATGAAAAATAAATGTCAAAACCAATAGTTGCAAATGGATCTTGTTCTGAGAATGAAGCAGAACTGATGCTTGACCTGTCCTCTTGGGAAGCTGCTTTTGGCCTTAATAACCTTTGTATGAGGTCTGTTCCAGTGCTGGGCCACAACTGAGACCCCTTGGGAATGTCACCATTCCCATGACTGCTTCAACAGGAAGGCTACTGTGGACGCTTGTGCTGTCATAGGCCTGCTGCAAGCATCGGGCTGCTACCAGCTCCTGCTAAGACAAACACAGCGAAGTCCAGCATGTACCTGGCACTGGATGGACCGTGAATAATTTAATACCCATAGATAGTGGCAATATTGTGGCCTTTAAGAATTAAAGTGTATATATATACTAAGTGACGATAACAGCACCCCCTTTTCCTCCCCAGCAAATACCCAGAGAGCAACTTTGCTGCGAGCAGATGCCAGGACAGATGTCTTTGCTCCTGCAGGGCTGCTACGGCATCAGAGCCGAGCCTCTAAGCCTAATTAGAAGTCTCCACATACAAGAAGCCAGGTCCACATGGGGCAGCCAGGTCTCTGATGAATAAAGAAAGAGAACACAGGCTCTATCGGGGTCACGTGGACAGGCATTGGTTGCAGATACAGATGACTCATTGTTGGTGGGTCTGTGAAAGTTGAAAGAAACAGAAATGACCCCCCATCTCCCAACGTCTAGCCCCACATTCAGTGTCTATTGTCGTCGGTTTGGGTCTGACTGGGTGAAGGCTTATCTCATTGTAGAGAAATCTGAGAGTCTCTAATAAGGAAGGTGACAAATGCCAAATGTTAGCTGTGCATATTTGAATCTAGGGTCATTTTTGTTAGATTATTTATTTCTCTTGTCTGCAATCATCCCCCCAATGAAATCTCTAACTATTGCCCTATAAAGCCCTAATAATCGATAGCTATACAGATTCATTTACTGATTCATTCATTCATTCATTCATTCAACAAATATTCATTCACACTTGCCAAGTGTGCAGGCACTGTCTTATGCTCTGAAAGCGGATGACAATGTTTATTAACCCAAGGCTTTGGTTCCAAACCCTATTCTTTCAGTGCTAACTGAAGAGAACTGACCTGAATCTAGAGGAGCCTCTTTAACTAGAAAGACTGCAAAATTTTGCCCCATGCCACTTTTCTCCTTGGCCACCCAGTTCCTACGTTCCTGGCCTTCTCCAGGACAGAGCACTCACTTGAGCTTGTTGACGTCTCAGACACAATTTTTACAGGGCATAATCCATAAAGAGAGGGCTTCCAAGAAACACCAATCCAAGAGTCAGTCCTCCAAGAGAAGATTCCAGAATGGGTGACTTAAAGATTTTGTCATGTGGACTCTGAAGTCATTGACCCTGTGCTCCACACCCAGCTACTCAAGGACCGAAGGTCCTCAGCTTTGACGCTGTTTCTGCAACCCAGTGACTCTCAGCTTTTTTTCTGCCCAGAACACCTTAAGGAGGACTCAGGTGAAGGGAGAGGGATGATGCCCTTTGTAAGGTTTCATTTGGGACCGTGGAGATCCAGCTTCAGAGGCAGACATCGGGCACTTTTTTTTAGTCTCTGGTCATCCACTTTTAGCCTGTCTGTCCTTTCTTTTGGGAAGGTATGTGACTTGCTAGACTGACTAAAGTATATTCTATTTCTGGACTGATAAAATTTTGTTTTGAAGGCAACTTGAGCTTTTTGGGTGGACACAGAATTCACTGGTCTCTTTGAGGTCTTTCAGTTTAATGACTTGGGATGAGTCATCAGATCACATTAGACTTGTCTCAGAATGATTTAATACCAAGCTTACAAGAATCTTTGAAGACATTAAGGCTAATCCTCTCTTTCATCTCTCTGTTTATCACTTAAAACCCCTCTGCCACACAAAGATGTAGTTGTCTGACCTGCTTTTGAACAATTGGTAATAGGGACTTCTGTATCTCAAAATGGCCCAGTCAGTCCACAATGGACAGAGTTCTCCTGTAATGGGAACCTGGTTTCAGATGATATGGTTTGGCTGTGTCCCCACCCAAATCTCATCTTGAACTGTAGTTCTTATAATCCTCATGTATAATGGAAGGGACTCAGTGAGAGGTAATTGAATCATGGGGGAGGGTTTTTCACATGCTGTTCCTGTGATAGTGACTAAGTCTCATGATTTTATAAAGAGCATTTCCCTTCCACATGCTCTCTTGCCTGCCGCCATGTAAGACATGCCTTTGTTCCTCCTTTGCCTTCTGCCATGATTGTGAAGCTTCCCCAGCCATGCAGAACTGTGAGTCCATTAAACCTCTTTTTCTTGATAAATTACCCAGTCTCAGGTATTTCTTCATAGTGGTTTGAAAATGGACTAATACACAGCTTATATTAAACTTTTGTCTGTTTTAAAAGCAAAGCATCACTTTCTTTATATGGGACCATTTCAACAACTGGCAAATTTGTCTCTGGTGAAGTGCATGCATTGGGATTTCCCTACCCAATAGAAAATGAATGATTCTTCTTAGGGATTGGGTCAGAGAAACAGAACACTACTTTGCTGCAGCTGGAGCTCAAAACAGACAACTGTGAGCTCCTTCAAGTCGTATTTTCTGATCCAGTGAGCAGATTCCATCAGAGAGAGCACTTGTGTTTCCTGACTTCATCTGCTTGAATAATCTGGCTTAAGATTCAAGCACATTGTTATTGCTTCCTTCTCTCGTGGTTGGAGTAGTATTGCCTATCTGCTCTTGTACTGATATTTTATGGCAAGGGCAAAGCTGTATTTCTTAAGCTTTGCCAAATATTTCTTAAGTTTTGCCAGGGAAATGAGAATCCAATCAGTAGAAGGTTCAAATAGCCTCTGTTCAAAATGTGTGATACTTTGAGATGGGGGCTAAGCACATTATTTGCTGTGCAGGCCAGTGAGTTTCTTCTGGGAGGGTGTTCAGGGATGATCAAGTGCACCCTCCTGGCTGTTTGGTTGCAGGTAAGTGCCCATTGCCTTTTCAGAACAGAAGCCTCATGAACTTGGTTCATAGTTAGCTACTCCTAAGATTATTAGCAAAACAGTGCTCTTTGCCAGGTTGTGACTATGTGGACCTGTGACATAATAAGAAATATACATTTGGTCTTCATCTCTTGTTCCTAAGAGCTTCTTGGACCCATGGAATCCTAGTGGTGATAAATGTGTCTCTTTGTATGCTAATGGATGATTGGTGGCTCCTAGATAGCTTCAGGATGGGAGTTGGGATTGCCAGAGGAACCAATCATGTGATGAGAGTGTTAGAACTTTCAGCCCCTCACCCAAAAGGGCAGGAGATGGAGTTCAATCACCAATGGCCAGTAATTGAATCAATCATGCCTGCATAATGCAACCTCTGTAGAAAACCCTAAATGAAGGGGTTCAGAGAGCTTCCAAGTTGGTGAACACATGGAAATACCCGAAAGGTATACTTCCACTTTTATGCCCCAGAGAGGGCATAAAATCTCTGCACCAGCTCTCATACCTTCACCTCCATACCTCCTCATCTAAGTGTTCATTTGTATCCTTTACACTATCTTTCATAATAAACCAGTAGATGTAAGTAAAGTGTTTCCCTGAGTTCTAAGAGCTGTTATAGCAAATTATCTAACCCAAGGAAGGGGTTATCCTCATTTGGTTATCAAGTCAGATCTAAGTCTGAGTGACCTGGGGACCCTTTCCTTGGAGTTGGTGTCTGAAATGGGAAAAGTCGTGGGGGACTGAGTCCTTAACCTGTGAGGTCTGTGATAACTCAGGTAGTGTTTGAATGAAACTAAATTGTAAGACACCCAGTTGGTGCCTACAGAGGATGGGAGAACGCCTTGGTGGGGAAAATCCACGCATTTGGTGTCAGAAGTACAGTGAGTATGGAAAAACAGTTTCCTTTTTAATGTCCTTAACTCAAGAGTGGAGAACATCAGAATTAGGCAGATCTTGAAGATTTTGCGGGCGATGCTTTTAATGACAGAAAATATTGCTAAGGAACATGCCAGCCCAAAATAAGGTAAAGGAAAACCTAATCAGAACTAGGCTACAAACAAAGGAAAGGGTGACATAATACTTAAAAACAAAACAAAACCGAGTTTTGATGCAGATTTAAGGTAAACCAAGAAAGACTTTTTGTTTTAATAGTTTTGGGGGAGCAGGTGGTGTTTTACATGGATAAGTTCTTTAGTGGTGATGTCTGAGATTTTGGTACACCTGTCCCCCAGGCAGTGGACACTGTACCCAATGTGTAGTCTTTTATCCCTGAGCCCACTCTCAACCTTCTCCCCAGGTCCCCAAAGTCTGTTGTATTACTGTTAGGTCTTTGCATCCTTATAGCTATCTCCCATTTACGAGTGAGAACATACAATGTTTGGTTTTCCATTCCTGAGTTACTCCACCTAGAATAATAGTCTCCATTTCCATCCAGGTTGCTGTGAATGCCATTATTTCATTCCTTCTTATGGCTGGGCAGTATTCCATGGACTATATATACCACGTTTTCTTTATCCATTCGTTGGTTGATGGGCATTTAGACTGGCTCCATATTTTTGCAGTTGTGAATTGTGCTGCTATAAATTTGAGTGTACAAGTGTCCCAAGAAGACTTTTTAAAATAAGAACTCTGTGCTCTGAATGGTGAGAAAGTCACACTGTGGTAGGCTGGACAATTGCCCCCCAAAGACGTCTACATCCTTATATGGCAAAGGGAACTTTGCAGCTGTGTTTAAATGAAGGGTTTTGGGATGGGGAGATGGTCCTGGGTTATCTCTGTCGGTCCCTAATGTGATCACAGGTATCCTTGTAGGAGGAGGCAGAAGGAAATTTGACTACACACAGGATAGGGTGATGGAGTGACACAAGCAGAGATGGAGAGATGTGTTGGAAGAAGGAGGAAGGGGTTGCAAGCCACAACATCCAGGTACCACTAAAAGCTAAAAAAGGCAAAGAAATGGTTTCTCCCCCTGGAGCTCCATCTCATTTAATACATTTCCAAGCTTTTGAAAGACTTGCCTGAGTGAATTGCAGCTTAACTAAGTTCACTTTTGTGCTGTGTTCCATATTTCAAAGGCAGAGGCATCAGTTTCCCCTAAGCCCTTAATGATCCTTCGGAACTTGCCATCTCAGAATGAGAATGAGATGTTGACCTTTTGTAATCATGGAGGGAAGAAGTGGAACATGCCCTGAGTGAGTGTAGACGGACTAGATTCATTTCTGGTCCCTGTCTTTTTCCAGCTCTGTGGCCTTAGGGAAGTAAATGAATTTCTACAAGCTTAAGGTCTGGGATCCAAACAGACCCCATAAAATAATACTCCTCTTTTCTGCAGGAGTTTGATCAGCTGAGAATTGAGGCAAAGTAGTAAAGCAAATAGGTGTCAAAACAGCACCTATATTCTGAGTCAAAGAGAATCTGGCTTATATATGAGGGCCAATAAACTTTCACATGCTGGGTCTCAGAATGTGTATACTTACGCACACCACATTGCTATGGTCCTAGATCCACGCAGACCTCCCCATACTGGGGCAGACACTGCACCTGGCAAAGCAGCTGTCGACATCAGCTCAGGAGCAGTGGTCCTCAGGAAAAAGAAGGAAGAAGGGGCATGACACCGGCTCAGTATCTCCTCCCTGTTCCTCAGTTAGATTGAGTCAGTTCTCCCACCAGGGGTGGGCTGGGTGGAGGGGCTGAGAAAAAACAAAACAAAAAACAAGGAAAACAAAACAGAAAAACAGGAACCGGAGTGTAGCCACTTAATTTCTCTGCATATGAAAGGAGGCGTCAGAAGTCAAGAAAAGTCTAATATTTGAGTTTCTTGTCTTCGAAACAGGATTAATACACATCCCATATGAAAATAATGACCATGCTAAGAAAGATAGAGAATGCTATTAAAGTGCCTAGAAAATCGTCACCCGCCTGCCTCCCTTCCTCCCTCTTTCCTTTCCTTCAGTCTCATCTCTCTTCCTCTGTGTTTAGAGAAAGTTATTTGAGACAGCAGTCTATCCTATTTATCTGTTTGTTTATTTATTGCTCTTTTGAGACAGGGTTTCACTTTGTTGCCCAGCCTGGAGTGCAGTTGCGTGATCTTGGCTCACTGCAGCCTCAGCTTCCCAGGCTCGAGCAAAACTCCCACCTCAGCTTCCCGAGTAACTGGGACCACAGGCACATACCACCATGCCTGGCTAATTTTTGTATGTTTTTGTAGAGACAGGGTTTTGCCATCTTGCCTAGGCTGATCTTGAACTTCTGATCCCATTCAGCCCTCCCGCCCAGCCTTTCAAAGTGCTGGGATCGTATTTATAAATTGCTATACTGGGATCCCAAAGTGCCTGGTCTATCCTACTTACTTTAACTGCCTGAAAATTTTTAGTGTAAGTTATTTCTGTTCCAGCCCTTCCATTTTCTCTCATCTGGCTTACCCTAGCAAGGCATAGGACGTGTGTGTGTGTGTGTGTGTGTGTGTGTGTGTGTGTGTGTGTGTGTGTAGCCAAATGTTTTCTTTACATTAAGGTTTTCCTCTTACAATACTACTGATCATTATTATATTTGAAGCGTAACATGAAAATGTTATGAGAATTAGTGCCACATAAAACTAACAGTAAATTAGAGGTAGATTTTGAAGCATCCAAATTAAATTTCATTTTACTGTAAGAGAAGAACGCCATGCTGTGAGATGTTCACGTGTGATTGAAAGTGATTATGTGAGTTCATGAAAGTAGAATCTGAAAATAAAATGGTGATGCACTAGGCTTTTGGTTATATATTTTCAGTTTGAGATTTATGAACCCTCTGTCCTTTCCCAGAATAAATGCTTCTGAATGTTTTCTTGCTTTGAGTTCCCTGAATGTCACCTGGTTTCCGTGCTGGGGGTTCTGCAGCAGATTCACATATAAACAGATGTGCTATTCAGGCCTCCGGAGACAGTAAAATTCTTTTTCAGGCTTACTTCTGAAACTAGTGTGCAGTAAACCAAATGTCACATTGAACATAAGAGTTGGGAGGAAATACACATATAAAACAGCTAATTAAATGGGAAAAATGGTTAATCATAAGCTTGCCTAATTCAATCACTGAAGGACTTGTGCTGTTAAACTTTAGGCCAGATGCGGTAACTCGTCCACCCAGCAAACCAGTAACAGGGGCTGCTGGCGGGGTATCTTGCTATCTGTTAAAAAGCATAGCTTAAAAGAAACAATGGCTAAGCTGTCTGCCTCTGTGGGTTTGGCTGGTTTTTGGGTAATCATCAAGCATTCCAGTCCCTCTTTGAGACATTGTGTTTGTGTATTTCACAAGCAAGCCACATCTGGCAGCTCCTTCGAGCAGCACAGGGTTCCCTGAGAACATTTTAGGCTTGGTAGGGCCATGTTCCAGATCGACTGGTGGAGGAAACATTGTTTCAGCTCTTCCTTTGGAAGAAAATCACATATTCTAGTGGAAAATACTGTTTTCAAACAGTTACCTGAGAAAGCAGCTTCCCAGAAGTTGCAGTGAATTTTAGTTTTCAGCGTCATGGTAGACCTTTCTCTTTGCCAGTTGCATGATGAATTGTTTGTTATGTAATTAGCAATGATGATTTGTTCATTTATTTGTTTATATAAATGTATATGATCATGTATTTAATAAGTAGTTATTGACCACCTACTGTATGCAAGGCATTACTCTAGGGCTTGGGGATGGAGTATTGAACAAGGCGTAATGAGGTCCTTGTTCTCCTGCAACTTGAAGTCTTTGAAGAAGGAAAACCATCATTGAGCTAGGAATCACACTCATACACTCACATAGAACTTACTACTGTCATGCTCCCAACAACCTTATGAGGTAGATACCATTATTACCTGCACTTTACAGATGAGGAAACTGAGACAGTTATAGCTCAAGGGTTCACTTAAGTAGTAAAGAACACAGGCAATATGGCTCCACACTTTGTTTTCTTCAATTCCACATTGAAAACTAAAATACAGTGAGGTGATTTCCACAGGGACTGAACTAATTTATATTCCCATCAATAGTGTATAAGCATTCCCGTTTTTCTACAACTTTGCTGGCATCTGTTATTTTTTGACTTTTTACTGATAGCCATTCTGACTGGTGTGAGATGATATCTCATTGTGGTTTTAATTTGCATTGTTCTGATAGTGACCAATGTTGAGCATTTTTTTTTTTGCATGTTTCTTTATTGCTAGTATGTCTTCTTTTGAGAAGTGTTTGTTTTTATCCTTTGCCCACTTTTAAATTGAGTTTTTTTTTTCTTACTAATTTATTTATGTTCCTGAAATAAGGGATTTAAAAATCAACTCTAGGATCTTTAAATATATATACAGAAAAATGTCAACTTCCTATAACATCTGTTTCTGTCACCTTATGTAGTTATTATCTAAATATACAAGCTAAAAAATGGTTGGAAGTCCTCATGAAGGGTGGTGGTTCTTCAACAAGAGCTATGTCCACGTTTGTTCTACATCCTGCAATATTTGCTCTCAACTTGACAGCAGACATTTTTTCAGATTTGAATGTTTCTAAAACTGGTTTGCATCTTTCAATCAAGATGCACACAAATATACTAGCAAGATAATTGGCAGGGCCTTTCAGAAATTACAATTTCTGCATCTTTCTTGGAAAGGACAGTATGAGAATTGAGTTATTTACAATTTGCCCGGAAATCAGATTCACAGAAACAGATTTTTTTCCAGTGTATCTGAGATTTGTCAGGAAGGAGTTAGACATTTGTGGACATTCTGCCTTTTCTTTCATTGCACTCCACTCCACCTCTGTCTGATTCACATAAGTTAACTCAGTGTGAACATGGACTCCTGAGGGTGAGGCCTGGATTTCTTGCCCTCAGCAGTCATGTGACATTGTTGTATGTTTCACCTTCTTAGCTGGCCTTTGGTATTGAGTCCGTCCTTCCTCACATGTATGCCTCTCCTAGATCTCCTGAAGATCCACTCATTTATACAGAAGCTCTAGTTCATTGTCTTTTTTGCAAATAAGGAATACATGCACATCTTAATTCTGGTAGAAGTATCATCATTATCATATCGAATGTAGCACAGAATGTTCTATTAAATGCTTTTCTATAGTTTTCTATGGTTGCTTCTTCTCGGCAGCAAGCTAACTCACCCTGCCTGCTTCTACCACATCTTATAATAATAACTGGCATTTATTGAGTTCTTCCTAGAGGGTCAAACGTTATGTTAAATTCATTACATGGATGTTTTTGTGTAATTCCTACAACAATACTGGGTGGTAGGTATCAGCATTAGCATGTCTATTTCATAGATAAACAAACTGAGCCCCAGAGGGAAAGAGTGCCTTGTCCTTGGTCACATAATCAGGAAACAGCAAAGCCAAAATTTGAATCTAGAAGCTAGGCACTTTGGTATGTCCTCCACTCACCTATGCCCTCGTCCTTCACCCTTGTACCTAAATCGACCTGGAGAAAGAAGAGTCACCGTGTCAAAGCCATCCCATCTAGCATTTACCTATACCATGTCTTGCACTGGTCATAGTGTGAGCTTTATCCACCAACTAGACTGGAAACTCCTTGAAGCAGGAGTTATGTCTAATAATATTCCTGCACCCTCCATTGCCTGACACAAAACCTTCACATGATCATGACAGGGGGATGGATTATCCCTGGTCAGCTATAGGAAACCTCATCAGATTGATCTGAAAGTGTCAGCTCACCTATAACAAATGAGCCCCACTTTCCTTTCTCATGGATGGGGTTAGCTTCATCTTCTTGTATTTTAGTTTAATATATGACAGATATGCAGTTTCTTAGAACTTTTGTGTATCAGTAAGAGTCCCAGCAGGAAACAGATGGTTCATTCAAGCTGAGAAATTAAGGAGCATTTACTAAAGGGACTGTTTGCAAAGGATTGGGCAGTAAAGGATAATGCAGTCCTCCACGGCTGGAGGATGCAAGAGCTGTCACTACCCCTCTGTCTAAAGGGACAAAAAAGGGGCCAGTTACCGGATTCCAGAGAAGACCCAGCTAGCAAGGGCTGTGGCAGTTGGTAAATAAAATGACAGCAGCCCTTCAGGGAGGGAGCAGAATGCACACCTGGGCTTCTCCCTCCTCCAACATCCATCTCTGCTGCTGCCTCCTTTTGGCTGAAAGTAACCAGAAGCTAAGGGGCAAGTGAGTCCTTGGTGCAGTCCTGAAGTTGACCTCCTGGGACACAGATAAAGTAGAGAAAGACGAAGAAGGCATCTGGTGGAGAAAGTGGATGATACTCATCACAGCTTGCGAGAAAAGCCAGGACTGTCGCCTGTAGGGTCCAAAAATGTAATTGATGAAAATAGCTTAGCTCTTGCTTATTTAATACAATTTTCATTCATTCATCAACTATTTCTTGATGGTCCCATATGTGCCCAGCAAAATATACAAATTAAGCCAGATTCTTCTTGTCTTTAAAAAAAAAAAAAAAAAGTGCAACTTTAGGGATTTGTGAAAACATTCACTGCTCATAGCCACTTGAGTAATATAATGTATCATCAACTTCAGGGGCCTGGTACACAATTTTGAAGAAATGTGTATGTGGGAGTGTTGAATAACTGGTAAAAATGTAACATGTAAACTCTCCCAGAGGCTGTTAAATCCTATTCTCATGGAGAATTTTCTTTATGATTTTTAGGTAGTAATATTTTAGCATCATCTTGCCCCATACTGTTGACATTTAATATTTGTTTTTACATTAAAAAGCATGAGTTCTGAAGTCCTGAGGTGTTATCTCTTTTCAGAGTAGCCAAATAGATTATATTAATCGTTACTTTCTGGTTGACATATATAAAAGACCTGGCTGCACAACTATGTGAGCTTCTTTAAAGTGTCCTGGCCTTAAATTCATACTTGGGATAATAATGAAGCAAAAATAAATAAGAATAAAGTTGCTTAGAAGAATTGATAAATATGAAGGTCAAATTGGAGCCGTTTTTAAGGACTATCCTTGTTTTTAGGTTGTTGCTATGACAGGTAAATTAAATACCATAAGAACCTGGTGTGAACAATTTTGATTAGCTAGAACTACAGGCAGTTTATAATAGCATAAGAGCTTCAGAGACTTTGCCTTAGCATTGCAACACTGCTTCTGATTGCTATTATTTTGGCAGTTTTACTTCTAATATAATAAAATCAGCATATTATCTGCTAGACTTTGTGGAGCGAGGACCTGTTCACATGTATCCCAGCTTTGCATCTTCCCTACAAGCTGTCTAATCACATTCTGCAGGAAGAGTTGAAGAGATAAGTGAATAGAGTTTCAGAATAAATAATATTTTTGGAAAGCTTCAGAGGACAATGTCATCTTTACCGGAAGGGTGAATTAGTTTCTGAAATGACTGTTCTGCTTTGGACTAGGACTCCAGAGACCCAGCGTGTGCTCCTGGCTGGATAACCAGCCCCTGTTCCAAGAGCAGGGCTCCTGCCTCTCCAAGCCTTTATTTCTTCTATTGTAAAATCATTGCACTTCATTTTCATGATCACTACATTTTTTTTCTCAATTCTAAAATTCCATGATTTTTCATTAATTTCAAGAAAAGCCAAAGTTGACAAATAAGATCTAATTAACCTGAAGCTCTTCTGCACAGCAAAAGAAACTGTCATCAGAGTAAACAGGCTACCTACAGAATGGGAGGAAATGTTTGCAATCTACCCATCTGACAAAAGTCTAATATCCAGAATTTACAAGGAACTTAAACATATTTAAAAGAAAAAAACAATCCCATCAAAAAGTGGGCAAAGAATATGAACAGACACTTCTCAAAAGAAGACATTTACATGGCCAACAAACATATGAAAAAAGGTCAACATCACTGATCACCAGAGAAATGCAAATCAAAACCACAATGAGATACCATCTCATACCAGTCAGAATGGTGATTATTAAAAAGTCAGAAAACAGTAGATGCTGGTGAGGCTTCAGAGAAATAGGAACACTTTTACACTGTTGGTGGGAATATAAATTAGTTCAACCATTGTGGAAGATAGTATGGCAATTCCTCAAGGATCTAGAATCAGAAATATTATTTGACCCAACAATCTCATTATTGGGTATGTACTCAGAGAATTATAAATCATTCTACCATAAAGACACATGCTGCATATGTTTACTACAGCACTATTTACAATAGCAAAGACATGGAACCAACCCAAATGCCCATCAATGATAGACTGGATAAAGAAAATGTGGTACATATACACCATGGAATACTGTGCAGCCATTAAAAGGAATAAGATCATGTCCTTGCCATGGACATGGATGAAGCTGGAAGCCATCATCCTCAGCAAAGTCACATAGAAACAGAAAACCAAATACCACATGTTCTCACTCCTGTGTGGGAGTTGAACCTTAACAATGGACACAGAAACGGGAACAACACATACTAGGGCCAGTTGGTGGGTGAGGGGAGGGAACTTAGAGGATGGATCAATAGGTGCAGCAAACCCCATGGCACACATATACCTGTGAAACAAACCTGCATGTTCTGCACATGTATTCTGTGTCTCTTTTTTTTTTTTTTGAGAAGAAATAAAAAATACATTAAGTGGTCTTTAAAGTATATTGTTTTAAGTTATCTAGCATAAAACATTTTTTAAATGCAAATGAATTTATCTAGCCTCCATGGATAAAATCTGTCGTGGATACTGGTTGGAGGGTGGGGCTGATGACTCCAAAAATCTATGAGCTGTTCATATTTACCTCCACTACATTGGTTGCATTTCTAACTAAGATAAGTACGGTCTATGTTCTATAAAGAAATGAGTGAAAAGCATAGATGACACCTCCCATCTTGGCCATCCTAAAGCTAAGAAAGGCAAATATGAATAAGGAAGCACTTAAAGACCATGGGCTAATTTGTAGTTATTAAACTGATTTCAAGTCAATAAAAATGGACATGTTTATCCAAATACCAGATTTCTGCCAACTTCAGATCACTGGGAAGAAACACATCTAAGCATTTAGAAGAGCTGCTGGGAAACATCTATTTTAAAGAAGTGTATTTTTGTCTGTACTCACCCAACATTTATCAGCTCTGATTTCACCTGAAATTCTCAATTTAATATGCAGTGTAACCTAAAATTCCATGAACTAGATGATTGTATCTCTCAAACCAAAGTATATTAGAAACAAACTAGAAGTCAGGTAAAAAGACAAACAGCAACCAAAAAAACCACTTGGAAATACATGTAATCGCAAGAGAAGATTTTAGAGCCAGTATATGAGGGTTAGGGTATTTGTTTTTTAAACCAAATAAAAGATAGACAGGAAATTGTGTAATTAATATTTATAATAAAGTTTCTGTATAATTAATTACATATTATTTGCACCTGTGTATATTTAAGAAGCAGTGTGTAGTTTTATCTCTAACAGTTTTTATTAAAATAATTAATTTTTCTTTTACAGTTGATGCTATGAGATGAGTTTCAAACACTTTTTAAAATTGCTTTTCAAGCCCACCTAATGGTGGATAAATGTCAGGGTCCCAATGGAAAAAAGATGGCACACGTACATTACGATAATGCTAGATGGTTTATTAATAAAGTTCCTGATTACAAAAGAGACTGCAAGGTAGATTGCAGGACCTAACCAGACACATGCTATATCCCCAAAGGGCAAGAGTAACAATTTTCTGGACCAGGAAACAGAGTAAAAATACAGGAGGCAACCTGAGGACCTTCTGTTAAGGCACACAGCAACAATGGGAGTCACTCCTCAGGAGGGAAGCCGGTCAGTAAATTATCTGGCTTCAGTCTTCTCAGTTATTCCAGTCAGCTCCTGGGGTCCTCATTCACTAAGTACAACTAGAAACCAGAGCATCTGCCTTGAGCATCCTCAGATTTTGGTATCCATGGGAGAGTTCTGGAACTAATCCTCCTCGGATACCAAGAGATGACTGTATACGCATAAGTATATTCAGTATTCAACAAGGTAAATTTCACAACGTATGAGGACATTCAATAAAAATTAACAGGTATGGAAGAAAGCAGGGAAATATGACCTGTAATGAAAAAATTACATTTAAAACAATCCAAAAATAACACAGAAGATAGAATTAGTGCATTAGGACGTTAAAACAGCTGTTATAACTGTATCCCATATAATCAAGAAAGTAAAGGAAAGCATACGTGTATTAGGAAAGACATGGAAGTTAGGTTATACTAAGTTAAATACTATAAGCCCTAACACCACCACTTAAAAATAAATACAGCTAATAAACCAACAAATACATATAATGTAATAACAAAAAAAGTTTGAAAGAAATCAGAAGGTAAAAAAGGAGCAAAAAGCAAGTGAAACAAATAGAAAAACAAAAGCAAGAGGATAGATTGAAACCTAAAAATATGTTTTTTAAATCACATTAAATGTAAACAGTTTGACATCCCAGTGAAAAAGCAGAGAGTGTTAGAGTGAACAATCCCTATACTGGGAGGCATGCATGTGTGTGGTACATACCTTAAATGTAAAGATACAAACATAGTACAAGCAAAAAGATAGAAAAAGATATATCATGCTACACTATTCAAAAGAAAACTGTAACACTGTGTTAAATATCAGTTGCAGTAGATTTTAGGAAAAAGAATATCACTAAGGATAAACAAAATATTTTTATATTTATATAAAAATAAAATGCAATTTATTGTAATGATAAATGGACTAGTCATCAACAGGATATGACAATCCCACATGTTTTTGTGCACCTAATAACAGAGCTTCAAAATACACAAAGGAGAAACTTAACAATTATAATTAGAAATTTCAGCAGTTGTTACTCAATTATTGATAAAACAAGTAGACAGAGAATCATCAAGTATATAGAAGACTTAAACAAGGCTTCAACTAAGCTGACCTAAGGAACATATATAAAACATTCTTCCCAAAAACAGAATATACATTCTTTGTAAGTGCATATGGAACTGAAACTTTTCCTAAAATAGGCCATATTTTGGACAAGTAGCTATTTAAATATAAACTGTTTATGAAATATTCCTGTTTACTATTTATTAAATATTAAGTATATAATAAATATAAACCATATTAAATACAAAGTGTGTAGCCATATTAACTATCAGATGCAGTAGATTTTAGGAGAAAGAATATCACTAAGGATAAGAGGTTTGTTTGCTAATAACTGGATCAGTCATCAAGAGGATATAACAATCCTACATGTTTATATGCACCTAATAACAGAGCTTCAAAATACATGAAGCAGAAAGTCACAGTTGTAATTTAAAATTTCAGCAGTTGGCTGGGAGCAGTGACTCACACCTTAATCTCAGCACTTTGAGAGGCCAAGGCAGGAGGATCACCTAAAGTCAGGAGTTCGAGACCAGCCTCGCCAACATGGCAAAACCCTGTCTCTACTAAAAGTATAAAAATTAGCTGAGCGTGGTGGCAGACATCTGTAATCTTAGCTACTTGGGAGGCTGAGGCAGGAGAATCTCTTGAACCTGGGAGGCGGAGGTTGTAGTGAGCTGAGATCACGCATTCCAGCCTGGGCAGCAAGAACAAGACTCCTTCTCAAAAAACAAAAGACAAATTTCAGCAATTGTTACTTAATTATTAATACAACAAGTAGAGAATCATCAAGTGTATATAAGACTTAAACAAGACTTCAACTAGATTGGCCTAAGGAGTATATATAAAACATTCTTCCCAAAACAGAATATACATTCTTTGTAAGTGTATATGGGACTGGAGCTTTTACTAAGATAGGCCATATTTTGGACAAGATATAACAAGTCTCAGCAAATTTAAAAGGATTTCATCATACAATGTATAGTCTGTGACAAGGGAATTATTGATTTAATAAAAAATTACAGAAATAACTTTGAAAATTCACTCAACTAGTTGAAAATTAAACAACACACTTCTGAATAACCCATTGTCAAAGGAAAAATCATCAATGTGTAAATAACTATTTTATAAACTCTTTCTGACCACTGTCATAACATTCCAATTTCTTATTTCTATTTCTGTTTATGACTGTGCCAAACTAAATGAAACAATCAAAATCTAATGCTTCTGAACTTTCTTCCAGGTTTCTTGGTAGAGCAGCTCTGCCTGCAGGTGCCCGCATAGAAAAATGGTTCCAGTGCCTACAGCCTTGCTAGAGGTGAAGCATAGGCTCATTTACTTAGGCACGGGCAAAGATTTAGAGGCAAAAACTTCAAATTTTTAGACATGGTTATTTAGATAGTGAAATTATGGGTAATTTTTGTTTTTTATACTATATTTAAACAATTTTTAAATATTCTACAGAGTTTTCAATATATTTATAAACGGGCGAAAACATTATTTTATTACAAACAAACATGGAAGACTTCTGAGTACACGAATGGTAAAGTAGATTGGATTGAACAAATCATGTAATATAATAACAAGTATAACTCTTAGCAAAATATAAACAACAATTACTCATAGTCACTACAGAGTGACCAAAAGCAGGCAGAAACTAGAGGAGGTTTGACCCTGGTTAATGACACCACATTAAATCAGACCAACATTTATTTTGCTTTTTCCATAAGGTTACTCCCTTGTCTGGGAAGCAATAGAGGATGAGAACTTAGATATGTCTGCACTCATACTGATTTGACTTATCACAGTGACTGGAAATTGAGGGAGAACATCTCAGAGGGAGGCAACCACAGAATATAGAGTACACATATTTGCATGTGAAATCCCCTCACATTTGTAGCTGACTCCTGAACATACATGGTGAAACCTCGTCTCTACTAAAACACAAAAAATTAGCCAGGCGTGGTTGCGCATGCCTATGGTCTCATTTACTCAGGAGGCTGACTCAGGAGAATCACTTGAACTTGGGAGGTGGAGGTTGCAGTGAGCGAAGATTGCACTACTGTACTCTAGCCTGGTGATAAAGCAAGACTGTGTCTCAAATAAAAAAAGAAAGAAAAGAAAAGAAAAGATACCAAAAGCTCTAAATGTGAAAGAAAAAAATGACAAATTGGACTTTACCAATATTGAGAACTCCTCATCCAAAGATAATGGGCATTAAGAAATGAATACATATGCCAGGCATGGTGGCTCATGCCTGCACTCCCAGCACTCTGGGAAGTGGAGGTGGGCAGATTGTTTGAGTTCAGGAGTTCAAGATCAGCCTGGGCAACATGGCAAAACCCCATATCTACTAAAATTATAAAAATTAGCTGGGTGTGGTGGCACACATCTGTAATCCCAGCTACTTGGGTGCCTGAGGCAGAAGAATCACTTGAACCTCGGAGGCAGAGGCTGCTGTGAGCCACAGTGGCACCACTGCACTCCAGCCTGGGCAAAAGAGTGAGATCCTATCTTAAAAAAAAAAATGAATAACTATATCAGAATATGTAATCTCTATAAACAACAAAAGGACACAAATTTGTGTCTTTTTCAACTGTTGAAAAATACTTGAGCACCTACTTCACCAAAGATATACAAATAATGATAAACATGTACAAAAGTGGTCAACATCATTGGATATCAGGGAAATACTAAATAAGTCACAACATGTCATCATTTCACACTAACTAGAATAGTTAAAAAGATTAATAACAAAAACTATGGGTGAGAATGTTAAGAAACTGGAACCATCATGCATTGGTGGTACAAATACACATGGGAAAAGAATTTGGTGGTTTCTTATAAAGTTAAACAAGCCAGGTGTGGTGGCTTATGCCTGTAATCCCATCGCTTTGGGCTGCCAAGGTAGGTGGATCACCTGAGGTCAGGAGTTCAAGAGCAGCCTGGCCAACATGGTGATAACTCTGTCTCTACTAATAATATAAAAACTAGCTGGATGTGATGGTGCATGCCTGTAATCCCAGCTGCTCTGGAGGCTAAGGCAGGAGAATCCCTAGAACCTGGGAGGTGGAGTTTGCCATGAGCCAAGATCACACCATTGCACTCCAGTCTGGACAACAGAGCAAGATTCAATCTTAAAAAAAAAAAAAAAAAAAAAAAAAAAAGTTAAATATGTATCTCCTCTATCACCCAGTAAATCCACTTCTAAGCATTTGACAACAATACACACATTACACACAGATACACACACACAGAGAGAGAGAGAGAGAGAGAGAGAGAGAGAGAGAGAGAGAGAGAGAGGAGAGAGAGAGAGGGAAAATGAAAACACCTCTACAGGAATGCTCATAGTAGCTTTATTCATAATATCAAAATGGAAATAATGAAATTTTCACCAGCGGGAGAGTGGATAAACAAAGTATGTTCGTAAAATGGAACACAACACAGCAATGAAAGAGGCAAATAATACCTACAACCGTGGATGAATCTAAACTCATTAAGCAAAAGAAGGCAGACACATACTAAGTACTGTATTATTCCATTAATATGAAGTTCAAAAAGAGAAAACTAATTTATGGTGATAGAAATCAGAGCAATGGCTTCTCATGGAAGGAGGTGGGAACTGATTGCACAAGGACATAAGGGAATTTTCAGGAATGATGGAACTGTTCTGTTTCAGTCATAGCGGCAGTTACAGGAGTGTATACGTTTATCAAAACTCAACACATTTTACATTTAAGATCTGTGCAATGTAAATTTTACTTCAAAAAAACTCATCTCAGGGAACTCCACGGGGCTATTAAAATTCTTTTATTATGCAAGGGACATTTTTAAAATCAAATGTTGCTTAATATAAAGTAAGTGGTGCATTTGCTGGAAATTGGAAATGATTCTCCTGTACTTCATTTCTAATAGTAGTGATAGTTATTATTTTAAAGTAGGATTCCATACAAAAATATGACAGAGGTGTGACAGGGCTATTATAACAAGAAAGAAGTAAAAGGTCTATTCTGGGATATGAAGGCTAATCACAACTGTGTAAGGGCTTTATATATTCTTCTATTTTCAGTTCCTAGGTAACTTTAAAACCTGAATTTTACATCCTGAGACTATTTGACTGTAGAACTTACTCTAGTGGTTACTAAAGTTTCATGTCAATAGTATTAGGTTGGTGAAAAAGTAATTGAAAAATCCGTATCTATTAATGACAAAAATCACAATTACTTTTTCATCAACCTACTAGTTATAAACCACAAAGAATGCACTTTTGCCATATCCAGTTTATGAAACATGGCTCACCCTTCTTCTGGGCAGTTTTCTAGACTTCTCTATAGGCTTCTGCCTAAAGAAAACTCATGCATGCTGTGTGCCTCCAGTGTCTCTTCTGTTTAAAATAAAATAAAATAAAAATAAAGGAGTTATTTGACATACAGGAAAAATGAAAAAAAATGTGTAGAAAACAACCTGACTGAGTCTCATTAGGGCCTCCTGATTTATTTCAGAGGCTCAGATATGTGTGTTTAATTATATGTGTATTCATTTTTAATTCACATTTTACCCATACACAGCCATTGTAGAGTTTAAATTCCCTTACTTATAACAGGAAATTTTCAAGCAAATGCAATTCATGTGTTTACCTTCCAGATAAATTAAAAAACAGCAAGGCACTGTGTAGAAATGATCACTGCTAAGTGTCATTTTCATCATTTAAAAAATATCATCATCATTATTTTTATGCTTACCTGCAGGATAACATTGTCATCATGTAACAGCCAACATCAAGACTCTTCAAGAGCCCATAACAACACGTCTTTTTGATAGGTAAAACATTTTGTTAATATTCAAGTTTGAAGAAATGGGGTTAGGAAGAACTTTAGAGAGACTTTTTTCTTTTTTTTTTTTCAATAAGAATTCAAATATTATATGACATTGTTTGGCTATATCCCCACCCAAATCTCATCTTGAACTGTAGTTCCTATAATCCCCACATGTCATGGGAGGGACCCGGTGGGAGGTCATTGAATCACAGGGGTGGTTACCCCCATGCTGCTGCTCTCGTGATAGTGAATTCTCATAAGATCTGATGGTTTTATAGGGATTTCTTCCCCTTTTGCTCGGCACGTCTCCTTGCTGCCACCACGTGAAAAGGAACGTATTTGCTTCCCCTTCTGACATGATTGTAAGTTTCCTGAGGCCTCCCCAGCCACACTGAACTGTGAGTCAGTTAAACCTTTTTCCTTTATAAATTACCCAGTCTCAGGCATGTGTTTATTAGCAGCATGAGAACAGACTAATACCCTATGCAAGGATTGAATGTTTGTAATATGAGAATGAATTCATTCATCTCTAATAAAATATATTTACGTCTGGAAGAAAAGATGTAGTTAAATAAAAAGCTTCCAAAGAATCTGTTTTAGCTGGCCAAAACCAGGATTATGAGTTTCAACAGTAAGTACTGATCTCATTAGCTAATTTTCCATTTCGATGACTTGCAACTGGAGTAATCACATTATGTGCAATCCAGAGATAAACACCCCAGGCTTTTCTTTTAGCCAGTCCTATATATTTCATCTCATACCAAAGCTTTTTGCCTAATTATTCAAAGCAGCAGAAGTATCTTCTTTGCATTTCATAATCTTTCCTCTCCTCTTTTCTTATTTCAACAAGAGATATTAGTAGGTGGTAACATCATGGGAGCAAACTGCAGTAGTGTTAAAATTATGAAATTACTGTTACATTATTTCAATAAATATTGATTGATTGCCTTACTATGTGTCAGGCATTGCTCCCATTGAGACACAGATGGAAACCAAATGGACAAAAATTGTGCTTGCCTAAAGCTTATATTCTAGCTCAAGGATATAGCAAATAAACAAGATAAGTACATATAGGGCATCATAAATGTTGACGATTAGGAGAAACATTAAAAATAAACATCTAAATAAAGGGAAATTACTTGCTCCCATCATCTGCCATCCCTGACCAAGAAGAAGATCGTTTTTCTTAACTGATAAACTCAGGTCCTTCCAACGTTGGTCATTTACTCAATTGCAACATGGGCTCAGAGACATGTCTTCCACCTAATCTGACATGTTATCTGAGTTCTTACACACTTCTTATACAAAAAATTATATTAGATATTGCCAATTTGCTTTCATGAGGTTGTTTGGACTGAGTGTTTATTTCTGGAACAGTGGAAACCTGGAAAGTTAGTCTGTACGTAGATAAAAGCATAGATTCTGGTTCAAATCCCAGCTCTCGCCAGCTGTGTGACTGTAGGCAAAATACTGAACTTCTCTGTGCTTCAGTCTCTTCAGCTACAGACAGGATATATTATAGTGCCTACCCCATAGGGTTGTTGTGATAATGTGCATTCGAAGCAGTTGGAGCAGTGCCTGCCTAACAGTTTATTAAATAAAACAATATAAAGAAGATTACGTTGAGCATCTGCTCGCCAGGGTTTCAAATTTAGGTTAGGTTGAAGGTCATGTTCAATGCCTCACCCGCTCCTCAGATATTGCCAGTAACTGCCACTTTGTTAACTACGTACCTTGGAATGATGCTAGATTTAGTGAGGGTTTTTTTGTGAAACTTTAAATAGATGATAGATGTTGTGTTTTTTAGTTACACTGTGATTTTCAGGGGAAAAAATTGAGTTTCTGCATCAAAAAGGCGTATCTGCTGTATATTCATTATTGTCATTTTCCCTCCATTAGGAGGTAAGCTCCATGAAGGCAAGATTTTTAGTTTTGTTTGGTTTTGGTTTTTGCTTTGTTTTTGTTGTTTACAAATGTATCCCACATGCCTAGAATAGTATATGGCACATGGTAGACCTTCAGTGCATTGGATCAATAAATGAATAAAAGAATAGACAAATAAGTGAATAAATAAGTGAAAAAAGCAACATTTAAAACCTGGTTATTCCAACAGGTTTAATTCCAGCTTAGTCACTACCCCTAATAGGGCTCCAGACTTACCTATCTATAAAATATACTCACTTCTGTAACTTTTTTTGAATGCTAATATATACAAAGTAATCTACTAAACTGGGAGCCCTCAAAAAACTCACAATTTGGTAGCACAGATATGAAAGGTACCTAAATAAATAATGCAAGGTACTCCAAAAAGAAAAAAAAGGAAAGTGAGAGAGATAACTGGAGGAATCAGAGAAGATTTCTTACTGATCTTTTACCTTTTGAGGATACTTGGACTGATTCATATGATACTCTCATGAAGTCTTCTTAAATAAATCTTTTGAAAATTAAGGTATTTGTCAATTTCACAAACTTTGTGAAACCCTGAAAGAAAATACTTGGGGAATTCTAGCAAAACAAGATACCTTCATGTACAAAAGCAAATAAGCCGTGAAAGAAGACAGTTGTTTTCTGGGAAACTCCAATGAGATTTTGTAAGCCTGATTATTCTTTAGTTGATTTATATATATTTACAGATTCAGTTGTTTTTTACTTCTCAAAGTTACATTATTTAATTTGTAGAAATACACACAATTGTGTGACATATGCGTGGTGAGAATTCGTTCCCTGACAATGATTAGTTATATTTGTACAGAAGAACATTACAAATGCATTAAATCCAGATACCCAGAAGAAATTGCAGCCATAAATTTTATTTGCTAAAAAAATAGGAAAAGTTTTTCTTTTTTTTTTTTTTAACCTTTTTTTAAGATCTAATTTTTGTGATATTAAAGAAAAGACTGCCTGGTGTGTTTAAAAGCAACTATACTAAAAGTCATTTATGATCATGCTAATGCAAGTACTGAGAATGAAATGTCTTATTTTAAAAAGTTGAAAGGTACTCAGTTTTGTACATGTAAAGTAACTGAGAAATATTGAGATGAGAAAATTAGAACTTTATGATTAAATTCTCTAGTTTGTTTGCTGAACTATAGTCAGATGTATTATGAAGTGAATGTAGTGAACTGGCATTAAAATCTTGAATCACAGTAACAGCAGCTAACACTTACTGAGTACTTCCTTTATGTCAGGAATTCTTCTAAGGTCTTTACATTTATTAACTGATTGTATGCTTATAAAACTCCTGTGAGGTAGATGATTTTATCTTCTCAAGTGTAGACTAATACATCAAATGAGAAGCACTGGGAAATTGCAACCATTCAGGAACAGCAAGTGAAAGAGCAGAGATGTGAACCAAGACCCCTCCAGTTCCACAACCCCGAATGGCCCTACACCACCATGTTCCACAACCCCGAACGGCCCTACACCGCCATGTTCCACAACCCCGAACGGCCCTACACCGCCATG
>PVKV010028943.1:0-24320 GCA_004027835.1 Alouatta palliata | reverse complement strand
TTTTTTTTTTGAGACGGAGTTTCGCTCTTGTTACCCAGGCTGGAGTGCAATGCGCGATCTCGGCTCACCGCAACCTCCGCCTCCTGGGTTCAAGCAATTCTCCTGCCTCAGCCTCCCGAGTAGCTGGGACTACAGGCACGCGCCACCATGCCCAGCTAATTTTTGTATTTTCAGTAGAGACGGGGTTTCACCATGTTGACCAGGATGGTCTCGATCCCTTGACCTTGTGATCCACCCGCCTCGGCCTCCCAAAGTGCTGGGATTACAGGCGTGAGCCACCGCGCCCGGCCAACAAAGACTTTCAATATGAAAATAACACATAAATAAAATGTTAAAAGGCAAATTATGAAATAATTAATCCGAAGACATATAGGTTAAAATAAATATTGAAGAGTTATTATTATTGCTACAATAAAAATAAACATTTTAATTAGAAGATGCTTCAGATAGTGCCGCTGAGGTTTTAGCTCACCATATAGACACCAGATAGAGTTCGTAGTTTTGACCTCTGTTACTGCTGGGTGTGGCAATATAATAATTATCTGGATAATTGAAAGCAAGAAGAAATTGTTCCAGACTATGACGTTATAAATTCATGTTTGTCCCATATACTTCTTCTTCCCGACTTCCTCCTTCCTGGGAAATGGGAGGGAATGGAACAGTGCCTTGAACTTCAAAGGGGGGTTATATTTGGGGAATAGAAGCATCACACCCAAACCCTTGACTATTTCTTCATCTTTTTTATATGAGAAAAACAAACTCTATCTTCTTTAAGTTATGGCATTTTGAGTCCTCTGTATCACACCATCGTAGAAATCCTCTCCTTTGAAGATTCCTTATTCTCCTATTGAGTTCTATAAATCCAGTTTCTAGAGGCTTTGGAAAACGTAAACAGCTTACAAATTCCTCAGGAGCACAGTTGAAGAATTACTGCTTAATTAGATTACAGATCACGTATATTCTATTTTGAACTTTAAACTGTATCGATTTTTTTTTTTTTTTTTGGGTTTGGCTTTTCGAAAGACAACTATAAAAGCTATCATTCTTACTGAATTTCATGATGATTGGTTCAGACTTTCCTCCTTTAATAAGTAAATAATTTAGTACTAACTATAGCAACTGGAGTTGCTTCTGACACACAATATTTTCAATGCTGTCTGAATTACCAGAGAGATAATTTTAACCCTTTTTTTTTTTTTGGACAAAATCTTTTTCTAGATTTTATCTTTCAACAAGTGACATTGATCAAGGACAAAAAGTATATACAAAGAAGAGACATATTTTTCATTTGGGGTACTTTTGCTTCAATTAGGTTTCTAATTAAACAAACATTAATAATAATAATGACTTCAGACTAGTTTGTCACAGACTCAGAAGGATGTTTTGTTCTTCTTTTAAAAGTAGGCTCTAAATTTTCTGCTAATACTACTAAGGATTTTCCCCGTGTTCTTATTTGAAAGAAAACGGTACTTTGCAGTAAGAGCATGAACGGTACTGTACAGTAACAGCATATGTCTTTGCAATTCATATTTAAAACCAAGAAAATGCAATTTTCTCTTCCAAATGCAAAGGAAACTTGAGTTTTACCCATAGATTTCATAGATACCCAGGAGACTGTGTGGACTACAAATAAAGAACTCCTGATACAGTGAAGAGGAGACTATGTGGTACTTTTACTAATCACTTTTCCAAAGTAAATTTAACTTCCACGGGACTTTTTTTTAAAGTACAATAGATTTTGTGGTACTTTCCTATTATTTACTTTTCCAAAGTAAATTTAACTTTCACAGGACTTTTTTTAAAGTACAATAAATTTTTTTAAAGGCATTTAAATCATAGGACTAGATAGAATATTTATACTAAATTCAGTGGAATATATTTTCAAGACAATTTCAGAAGAAAAAAGTCTTGCAATCATTGCATTTTGTCAATAAACCATATGTGATCAAAGTATAAATAAAGATTTTTTTCTATTTGAATACCTCTGAAATAGGGATGTGTTTTGGAAGTTATTTAGTCTTGTCATTGCTGTTAGCAGTCATAATAAAGACACTGTTTCCCGATTATATACAGATATCGTCATAACTATTCAAGTCGTTGTTTTTGCAGTTTAGGTATTTGCATTACTGACACCACATATGTGAAATTAATTACCTCTTATTCTCTTCAAAATGATTAGAATACAATTTGAAAATGAAACTAAAAGTGACTTTTATATACCTCCAGTGGGGGACTAGAGGACAGAGTCATAGCATTGGAAACAAAAATAATGGTAACGATTTGATATTATTGAAACAAATGTAGTTGGAGGAAAGACTGCAATTCCTTATTTCCTTGCAAAGCACAAACTGAGTTTTATGAAGCATAAGAATGCAAAATACACACATGTAAATGAAGCAGGGTTACAAAAAGATTGATTGTAACACAATGTGAAAAGCAACTGAGGACACGGGAAATCAAAGGATCTTTCATATCAATGCATTTCACATCCAAAGTGGACCAGGAAGATAATTGAAGAAAATTATCGCATTAGAATTTAATTAGAAGTATTTTTAATTAAGTGGTTTGAGAAAAACTGGGGCAACTTATGAAAATGCTGTCTTATATTTTGTAAAATATAATATTCAAACTACAAAACGTAAAAATGAAGACCATATGAAGAAAATTTCCAAATAGTTTCATTATTTTCTCTAACTCTTTTCCAGTTTCAAGTCTCTTTCTTTATGCACTCACTCAGCACTTCAAAATTGATTTTTTAAATTAATACAATGTATACTTCTACCATTTATATAAATAGATACAAGAATATATATATATATATACACACTATATATACACTCAATATATACATTTAGTATGTATATGTGCACTTATACACACAAGTTAATTCACTTTATTTTTCCAGATGACTATTTGGTTTATTTAAGAATAAATTTTCAATAACTCTAGCTAATAGGAAATTTTTGAAGTAGAAAATGAAAATAATATTTCAAAACCTGAAGACTATGGTAAAACATTTTGTTTAAGGGACTTCATTTACTATTCATTGTATAATATGTGTAAGCTTTGTATTTCCACACTAACGTGAGAGAAAAATGAGTTAATTTTGTACCTGTTTTAATAGTTTAACATTTTAACTAATTTGTTTACTATGTTTACATTACTGAAAGAGAATGTTTATGAGCTTACTTTATGCATAACACATACTGTGACACATGTGTACCTGAATGCTTACAAGCAGAAAACAGACTGAGTCTAATATTCTCAACCTATTGAAAGTGAAAGATCTTGGCAGAGCTCATACTTTCATGAGTGGATAAATAATATGCTGCTGTAAAATAGACAAGAGTTCAGCATTAAATCCATCTCAGGAACATGTGCTCACTTACAAAAATTAGCATTTTATGTTCATTCCCAAAGTAATTTTTCAAGATTTTAAACATTAAACCTACTTTATCTTAATTTGCCAATATGTCAAAGGCTCTGAATACATTATTTCATTAACATTTAGAGTCTATCCATAGTCTATTTAATGCACCATTTTAAAATAATTTTTATATAATAAACATGTTCTATTTATATGTTATTTTAAGGAGAAATAAATCAAATTTAGTTCTTCTGACTTATTCTTTTAGAAACAGTCTCAGATTGATGATTATAGGCTCTACATTGTATTTTCCTTTGATAGTCTCCTCTTCATTGTATCAGAAGTTCTTTATTTGTAGTCCAAAGTCTCTCCTGGGTATCTATGGAATCTATGGATAAAATTCAAGTTTCCTTTGAATTTGAATGAGAAAAATGTGTTTCCTTGGTTTTATTCACCTCATGCTGCAAAGTACCACCTTATTTCCAATAAGAACATTGGACAAATCCTTAGTAGTATTAGCAGAATCTGTGACTCTGTTATTAATAAGAATACTTTATTATATATATTATTTATAAATATCATTGCATGAAATTATGGTAGTTATTAAACCTGCCATTAAATCTTATTATTACATGTTAATAAAGAAGCAAAGCAGCATATAGATGAAGCAAAATCATGAATACTTCTTATCTTTTAGTAAGTGTATACCTATATAATGTTTCATCTTTGTCTACATATTTTATAAATTATAAAACATTATTCTTATATATATGTATATATGGAGAAAGAGATAATGTTAAAAAAAGTCTATAATTGAAATTTTTTCAAAACAGTATCTTCCAATAATGTTATAGCAAAAAACAATAGTAAAATAAATAAATACTATACTAACCTATGTCTTTGTCAGCCCAGGCTAGCCATTATGAGGCAATAAGTGACCTTCTATGTCTCAGGACTCACAGATATTTATTTCTCTCATGCTATGTTTTCATCATTGTCCCATTTTGTTTTACAGTTTTAAACAAATGAAGCATCTTCCATCTTTAACACATCTAGTAGAGAGACCAAAAAATGAGCATGGCTACACATCACTTTACACTCACCTACTCATGAGTGTGACCATAGAACTCATGTCTGAT
This sequence comes from Alouatta palliata, assembly GCA_004027835.1. NCBI lineage: Eukaryota > Metazoa > Chordata > Mammalia > Primates > Atelidae > Alouatta > Alouatta palliata. Next base: position 19,814 of record PVKV010028943.1, on the reverse strand, counting down.
TTCCCTGACAAGTTACATGGCCAAGCCGGATTGTGCAGGAAGGGTTAATGGATAATTATGGACCCTCTTATAACCTACTATACTCAGACAAAGAAGATGGGCCCGGAGAGATGTTGTACTAGTGAAACTATATTCATTTATTAATTTAACAAATACTAATCATCTATGGCATTTAAGACAATTTGATAAATTCTGGTGATAGATTGGTAAATATATATGTTGTTACCCCTACCTTAAAATAACTCACATAGTCATAGAAAAACATATACACAAAATAAACACTACAATAACACACAATGAATATAATAATAGATTATATCACACAAATGGATTTGGAGTCAAGTGGAGAAAGTGAAGAGAAACTCAAAAATAGAATGTTAAAACCCAAATCGTTGATTGGATTTTTAACATCAATCAGAGAAAGTGTTCAAGGTGATTTCTAGGTTTCCAGCTTGGTAACCGGAATATCGTAACACCATTTGGTGTAATTCAACACATAGGAGGAGGGCAATTACTGTGGGCAAAGAATTAATTCAACTTTATCTATAATGAATTTTAAATATGCTTAAAACACTAAAGTGGCAATGGAGATTAAAACTCAGATTGGCATTCTATTATCGAGATAGAATTGATATTTTGATATTCTAATTGAATATTATTGAATGAGGAATTTGAGATTAATAAGCTGAGTTATTTCAAAAGCTGTGATATGTCTGACAGATCAGGAATTTCTAAAAAAGAAAAGTAGTTTGATAGTTATTGGATATTGATTTTAAGGTGTTCCTTTTTAACTGTGCAAATATGGAAAATTGAAGTGGAGTTACATAGCTGAAAGTATTACATAGTTGAAAATAGAAGACAGACTTAAAATTAGAAACCATGATTTAGAGAAGTGACATCTCTAAAGGTAGTTGCTCTCATTTCTAGGGACTGAATGTTCATATCCCTCCAAAACTTATATTAGGAAATCTAACTTCCAATGTGATGGTCTTAGGTTGGGGACGGGGTTGTGTTGGGTGGTAAGTAAATGAGGTTAGAATCCTCCTGAGTTGATTAGTGCCCTTATCAAGACACACCATAGAGCTTCTTCCTCCCTCTCTCTCTGCTCTCTTTCATGTGAGGATAAAATGAGAAGACAGCTGTCTTAAAGCTAGGAAGAAAACCCTCAGCAGACAGATCTACCAGCACCTTAATCTTGGACTAGCCAGACTCCAGAATGTGAGAAATAAATGTTGTTGTTTAAGTCACCCAGTCTACAGTATTTGATTATGGCTACTGGACTAAGTCATTCATATAAGAGCAGAAAGGTCTGAGAACCAAGGCCTGAATTTTGATTCATTTTTTTTTATGCGGGATGAAGATGAATCAGTCCTAGAAAACAATCAGAAATTAACAAAAATCAAAGAAAAGAAGAACCAGGTTAATAGACATACAAAATTAATGTAATCAATGATATTAACTATGAAAATTCCTATTTATTCCCCAAAATCTCATCAGGCATTAAAGAATTAAAATTTGACATACTTGAGGTTGCACAAAAAATCGCCTTTAACAAAGAAGCCTTATATGAGTTTTAAAATTGAATTGGGTGCAACTGAAACACAAAGTCAAAGCATAAAGAGACCTAGGAAGCACCTTAAGTAAAACAAATTGAGATTAACGTGGAAAGCTCTGTAGTGGTAACAGAGCCTGTCTGTCACAGACTGCATGATAGTCAGAGACAGTCATGGGTATGTATGTGCCTGTGTACATATAAATGTGTGTATAATAAACTATACATGAAGAAAACCTAACTGCTCTTACAAATAAAGAGAAAAATGTACAACCGTAAAGTTAAATCACCTGACACATGTATAGTTGCCAAAATAGGAGGATATCATAGCAAAATGTAATCTCTCAAAGCTGGGGAACTGGAATTTCACGTCTAAAAAGGAAAATATGTGGTCTTCTGCCATCACCAAAGAGGGAGTTGAAATGTAATGTCTAGTGTGACAGAATAACAGAAACACAAAGCTAGTCATTAGTAAAACATTTGGTGCAGAGGCACATTTCATAAATTGGTTATAAAGAATACATCCATATCTTAAACAGCAAAAGAATGCTGCCAGAGACTAGAGCTCATTTTAGCCAGTGACTAGATTACAATAAAAGTTTACAAATTCTTAAGAGAAATAATCTATCAGGAAAAGACAGCCAACTCCAAAAGAAAAAAAGAAAATCACTAACCTGGGAATTTGGAAATTAGAACAAGGTGATATAGATTATAAATTGATTTGTTTAAAATCAATTTTAAAAGAAAGATGAAAAGTAAGAGGAAAAAGAATAACATTGTGAAAAGTGAAGATGAAGATGTGAAAACTTAGCAAATGGAAACTTGATGAACAGAAAGTATAGTGATGAACACAAAAAGTCAACAGACAGGTTAAGCAGCAAGTTTGATACAGCTGAAGAGAGAACTAGCAAATAAGAAAACAAATACAGATATACTTCCAAATAACGAAGTATAGAATGATAAAATAATGATTAAATATAAAAGAGAGCATGAGAGACAAGAGGGAAAAGTTTGAATTAACACAAAATATCCAATCAGCCTTCCAGGAGGAGAAAATATAGCATATATAGAAGGGTAATATCCAAAGGGAAGTGTAGAATTGATCGAGTTTTTTCCCAAGACAGTATATTTGAAGCAGTGTTAGAGCAAACATACACAAAATGCATACACACACACGTACACCCCACCCCCCACACAGAGAGAAAAAGAGAGAGAAAGAGGGAGAGGGAGGGAGAGACAGACAGACAGAGACAGAGACAGAGAGAGACAGAGAGAGAGAAAGAAACAAGAGATATTAAAACAACTCTGACCTGCAGCCTGAAGTAATCAGCCAAGGAGTCAAACCAAAACCTTTGTAGCAGTTGGCCCCAAGGAAGACTTAATCAATAGCTGCCAGTTTCCATAATTCCACCTACTCCCTTCTGCTTCCAACTTATGATCAACCAGAAAAAGGCCAATATGCTCCCCAAACCAATCATATAGGATGCCCCACTTCTAGTTAACAGGTCTCTAGCTTACAGATGCTAACAGCATCTAATCAGGGCATACCTGAATCCTTCCCCCTTTGTCCACTCTAAGGCTCTCCCACTCCTCTGTTTTGTGTCTCTGTCCAATGCAAATGATGGTAGCTTGCTACAGCAAGCTATGAATAAGTAACCTGTGCTTGTTCTCATTGGGTAGGCTTATCTCTATAACACACATCTCAGACATACTGAAGTAACTCTTAACGCTAAACACAAGTAGACTTCGACCATCACGTTTGCCATTTATAGAGGCAGTTCTACTGAATATATCATGATGAATTTAGATGTAGACACCAAGTCATATGAAAACATTAAAACTTCCAGAGAAAATAATAATGTACCAAAATGTTTTTAGATGTGAATTTTCATGCTTTTAAAATATTAACTATCGCTACCTAACCTTTTAAATATTTTATATTGATGAAATGGAAAAGGCTGTTAAATGTGCTATGCATTCAGAAGTTTCATTTCTCTACATTCAGTTCTCCAGCTGTTTACTGTATTCTGAAACCCACTCTAGAAGCATCTAAATAGTAACAATAAATAACAATAAGGCTCTGAGGTAGGCAGAGCTGGCTGCAAATTTTATCTTTACACTTTACAAGCTATGAGATGCAGAGAAAACTTATCTTTATTCTTTTTTTTAATATATATGCTTTTTATTGCATTTTAGGTTTGGGGGTACATGTGAAGAACATGCAAGATTGTTGCATAAGTACACACATGGCAGTGTGATTTGCTGCCTTCCTCCCCATCACCTATATCTGGTATTTCTCCCCATGCTATCCCTCCCCAACTTATAGGGTGGTTGTAAGAATTCGAAAAAGGGCAAATAATTTTATCTTTGCATAATAAATAATAGGCCACTTAAAAAATCTGTTGAAGCGAAGTCATAGATGTTGCTCTTTGAATATACTGTTAGTAACAATGTCTTTTAATATTTTTATAATATAACACAATGTTTTCTCTGGAATTTCAATGGTACTACGTTTGGTCTATTCAAAACTTTTATGTATTATGTTTCTCTGTATAATGGTTTGCTCCTCTAATGACAATTTATGCAACATTAGCATTAGCACATTTATTAATACGTTCTAGAGGATAGAGTGGTAAAAGTGTTCACGTTTATTTTGTCAATTAATACAGCAGTCTCCCGCCTTTTTAGCACCAGGAACCAGTTTCGTGGAAGACAATTTTTCCGTAGATCTCAAAAAAGACGGTTTCAGCATGATTCACGTGCATTACATCTATTGCGCACTTTATTTCTATTATCATTACATTGTAATAGATAATGAAATCATTATACAACTCGCTGTAATGTAGAATCAGTGACGGCCCTCAGCTGCTTTTCCTGCAATTAGACAGTCCCATCTGGGAGTGATGGGAGACAGTGACAGATCATCAAGCATTCCATTCTCATAGGGAACCAGCAACCTAGATCCTTTGCATGCACAGTTCACAATAGGTTTGTGCTCCTATGAGAATCTAATGCACTGCTGATCTGATCTGACAGGAGGTGGAGCTTAGGTGGTAATGCTCACTCTCCTGCCACTCACTCACTTTCGGTGTGTGACCTGGTTCCTAACAGGCCACAGAGCAGTACTTCACCGTGGCCAGTGGGTAAATTAGGGACCCCTGAACAAATAGAACCATATGGTCTTTTTTGTGTAAAATATTTATGTCTTAGAAGAGTGAAGAAAATCCAAAGTAGAATTCCTTTTAGGTCTCTCTGCATCTTGCTTTTCTTAGCAGTGAAGTTAGAAGGTCTTGGAGAGCTTTCTAATTATATTTTGAGAAACAGATTTGGTGTTATTTTTTATCGTTGAGTAGTTAGAGACTTCCATGCATACCCTGACAGAAAGTTGGCATGAACTCCGTTAGGAAATAAACTATTGATATTGTGTATAACAGGGCAAGAGAAAGAAACCAAATAATGGACTCATAGATGTTTGACTAATAAAATGTTCATGAGAATAAAGGCTATTTATTCAACTTAAGTACAGAGCAGAATGTGTGAGGAATGAGTAACAGCCTCTCAAGCTCATGCAATATACATAACTAACTTTTCTCACTAAGAATATGAAGCTCAAAGGTGAGAGAAACTTAGCCCTATTTAGATAATGATAGTCGTATCTGCATATTTCACATAAAACAATGTAAGTGCATTTTCAAAGAGGTTATGTAAAGAAGTGCATACACACGAAAAATAAATTATAACACTAATTACTTTCAGTGACCTAGAAATGATTTAAAGATTGAACAAAAAAACAGGCTCAACATCTGATGTACTAGTTGCTTTAGGAATTAATGATATTTAAAGATGGTTTTATTCAACATAATTTACAATTACATTAAAAAATAAGCATTAGTTTGTTCTACTAAAACCACATTTTATTTTGCAAATTGTCAGCTTTTACCAGATTTCCATTAAAAAAAATCTAGTGAGCGTTCTAGCTAAAGTGTTTATATATAAAATTAAGCTACTTCCATAGAAAATCACTCCATTGAAACAATTGTTGTCAATGAATTAAAAAACCCTCTACACTATCCTGTAAAATAAGGTAGGTAAATTCAAGTAGTAAATATCTATTCACAATATATGATCTTTCAGTCTCCTTTGGCCTCACCAAACATTTATAAAACTGTTCAATTTTTTAGTTACTGCCGTGATGTAGGATAGGAACATACAAATTATTTGTAAAACTATGTTTTCATAAAAAAGAACAGAAAAGAAAACAATTCTAAAATTGCTCTTTTTCTTAAACACTTCCCTAGTGTAAAAACTCTTCTATAGCAGGATGTGTTCCTCGTAACTTCAGCATCTGCATTACCTGGGACCTCACCAAAATATGCAGGAGATCGGTCAGAGTGGTGGGTGAAACTATAGGGAGAGGAGAAGGTCTTCTGAAAGGTCTGAAAGGCTCTGCAAAGCTTCGGGGGAGAATAGCTGAAGGCAGCTGTTCTCTAACCCTGAGGCAGAGGGTGAGAACTAAGGGAGTGGAGGGGAAGTTATCTTGATCAGGCTTGTTTGTTTGAAGCTGTCCAGGAACTGACCTTTGAACATCTGCACATGCGACATTCCCTGAAAGGGGAACAATAAATGTTAATTACCCTCAGATTGTGTTTGCCTCAGGCTTTCAGCATTGTGCCTGCACTGAACAAAAGTAAGCAGGTCCACTTATGGAAGCTGCACTTTGGCCAGTCGAGCGTGGCAGTCCCCTAGCTGCTCTACACTGCATCCCTGTGTCTGAGTACTCATTTCATCGGTCCAGCAGACCCTGCAAACATTCCTTTTTAGGCCCAGACCTAGAAACACTGAATCAAAGGCTCTGGCATGTCTAAGCAACCCGAAGCTGATTCAGATGTATGGTGCAGGGAGACTTGACTAATCAATGACTGAGGAGTCCAAGAGTTTTTTAAAAAATAAATAGATTTAATTTTCCTTACTCCATTTTTTTCAGTAAAAGTAGGTGGTTGACTTATATGCAATAAGGAAGCCAACTAATATCTCTGTTGTTACTTGAGTTGGTTTCTCACCTCTTTTACCACAGGAAAATTAAAACTGGGATAACTAGTAGAATGTCTTCAGAAATTTGACAGAAGAGGGCTTATTAACATTTGTGGAAACCATTAACTCAAACCTTTATTAAAAATGCTGCAACATAAGAAAAGCTTAAGATGACAGTTCTTGGGAGCAGAAAGCCCAAGGCATTTATACGTTACACTGAAGAAGGTCAGTCAAAGTTTACTGCTAATTGTTTTAATTACATAAGGTATAAACTTGGGTTATCCTCAGAGAAAAGGGTCTGGGCTTGGTCTTAACACAAGCAAGACCTGGGCTATGGTCTTAACACAAGCTGGTTGGTCTAACTAGGTTTAGCAAGACGAGGAACAGTTCGAGGGTCAAGAATTTTCAAGAGTCACTGGAAACAGCGCCTACTGTGAAAGGTAGGTCCTACAGTAGGTCCTTCAGCATCTCCTGTGAAATACAGTTTTAAGAATAAGTTCACTCACTCCAGTAACATGAATTAATTTTCACCTATCTCTTATATTATTATCCATTCATAAATATAGAGTGTCCCTAGCATATCCTGTATCTAGATCATCATAGTTAATCTTTGATGTACTTGTGATGGATTTCTTATCTCATGTTTTACAAATATAAGCTGCTTGGCCACAAAGGCAAAGTTTTCAAAGTGAAGTCTCAGGCCAGAGCATTTTCTCTCAGCAATTTAGCTAAACTGCTTCTAAATGTTATAACAAACTTAATTTTCAACATATTTTGAATTGCTTTATTACAAAAGACAGAAATTAAGTAAAATAATTTTATATTATTAATTTTTTTATTTTTTAAATTTAAGATTTAATTTTTTTATTTTAATAGATTTATAGGGAATAGGTAGTGTTTAGTTATGTGAATAAGTACTTTAGTGGCAATTTCTGAGATTTGGTGCACCCATCACCTGAGAAGCATACACTATACCCAGTGTGTCATCTTTTATCCCTCGCCACCCCCCACCATTTCCCCCAGAATCTCCAAAGCCCAATGTATTATTCTTATGTCTTTACATCCTCATGTCTTAGCCCCCACATATAAGTGAGAATATACAATGTTTAGTTTTCCACTCAAGAGTTAAATAATAGTCTCCAATTCAATCCAGATTGCTGTGAGTGCCATTATTTCCTTCCTTTTTGTGGCTGAGTGGTATTGCATGGTATGTGTGTGTGCGTGTGTGTGTGTGTATGTGTGTGTATATATATATATATAAATATATCTCACATTTCTTTATCTACTTGTTGATTGATGGGCATTTGAACTGGTTCCATGTTTTTGCAATTGCAAATTGTGCTGCTATAATCATAAGTGTAAAAGTATCTTTGCTGTATAATGACTTCTTTCTCTCTAGGTAGATACCTAGTAGTGGGAATGCTGGATCAAACAGGAGATCTACTTCTAGTTCTTTAAGTAATATCCACACTGTTTTCTATAGTAGTTTTTAAGTTGGTATTCTCCCAACAGTGTAAAAGTGTTCCCTTTTCACCTCATCCATGTGAACATCTATTATGTTTTGATTTTTTAATTATGGCCATTCTTGCAGGAGTGAGGTGGTATTGCACTGTAGTTTTGATTTGCATTTCCCTGATATTAGTGATGTTAAGTATTTTTCTATATTTTTTTGGCCATTTGTATATCTTCATTTGAAAATTGTCTATTCACATCCTTAGCTCACTTTTCAATGGGATTGTTTGGAGTTATTTTTGTGCTGATTTGTTTAAGTTCTTTGCAGGTTCTGAGTATTACTCCTCTGTCAAATGTATAGATTGTGAAGATGTTCTCCCACTCTGTGGGTCTTCTGTTAACTCCACTTGTTATTTATTTTGCCGTGCAGAAGCTTTTTAGTGTAATTAAGTCTTGCCTATTTATATTTCTTTTTATTGCATTTGCTTTTGGGGTCTTGGTCATGAGGTCTTTGCCTAAGCTGAGGTCTAGAAAAGTTTTTCCAGTGTTACCTTCTAGAATCTTTATGGTTTCAGGATTTAAATTTAAGTCTTTGATCCATCTGGAGTTGATTTTTGTATAAATTGGGAGATGAGGATTTAGTTTCGTTTTTCCACATGTGGCTTTCCAACTTTCCCAGCACCATTTTTTGAATAGGGTGCTCTTTCCCAACTTTATGTTTTTGTTTGCTTTGTAGAAGATCAGTTGGCTGTAAGTATTTGGCTTTATTTCTGGATTTCTGTTCCCCTGGTCTATGTACCTATTTTTATGCCAGTACCATACTATTTTGGTGACTATGGCTTTAGAGCATAGTTTGAAGTCAGGTAATATGATGTCTCCAGAATTGTTCTTTTTGCATTGTATGGTATTGCTTTGGCTATGCAGGCTCTTTTTTGGTTCCAAATATATTTTAGGATTTATTTTTAGTTCTGTAAACAATAATGGTGGTATTTTGATGGGAATTGCATTGAATTTGTAGATTGCTTTTGACAGTATGGTCATTTTCACAATATAGATTCTACCCATCCATGAGCATAGAATGTGTTTCCATTTGTTTGTTTCATCTATGATTATTTCAGCAGTGTTTTGTAGCTTTCCTTGTAGAGGTCTTTCATGTCCTTGGTTAAGTATATTTCTGTATTTTATTTTATTTGCAGCTATTGTGAAAGGAGTTGAGTTCTTGATTTGATTCTCAGCTTTGTCTCTGTGTATAGCAGAGCTATTGACTTGTGTACATTTTTTTGCTGAATTTATTTACCAGTTCTGGACGTTTTGTGGATGAAATCTTTAAGGTTTTCTTAGTATACGATTATGTCATCATCAAACAGAGACAATTTAATTTCCTCTTTACCAATCTGGATACACTTTATTTCTTTCTCTTGTCTGATTGCTCTGCCTAGGACTTCCAGTACAATGTTGAATCAAAGTGGTGTAAGCGAGTGTCCTTGTCTTATTCCAGTTCTCAAGGAGAATGCTTTCAACATTTCCTCTTTCAGTATAATGTGGGCTGTGAGTTTATCATAGATGGCTCTTATTACCTTAAGGTCTGTCCCTTCTATGCCCATTTTGCTGAGGGTTTTAATCCTTAAGGGATCCTGGATTTTGTCAAATGTTTTTCCTGTGCCTATTGAGATGATGATGTGTTTTTTGTTTTTAACTCTGTTTATGTGGCATACCACATTTATTGACTTATTATGTTAAACCATCCCTGGTATGAAACACACTTGATCATGGTGAATTACCCTTTTGATATGCTGTTAGATTTAGTTAGAAATTTTGAGGATTTTTGCTTCTATGTTCATCAGGGATATTGGTCTGTAGTTTTCTATCTATTTTTGTTGTCTTTCCCTGGTTTTTGGCATTACGGTGATATTACCCTCCTAGAATAATTTAGAGAGAATTTCTCTTTTCTCTGTCTTGTGGAAGAGTGTCAATAGATTGGTAACAATTCTTCTTTGAATGTCTGATGGAATTCAGCTAATTCAGCTATGAAATAGTCTGGCCCTGAACTTTTTTTTATTGACAAATTTTTAATATCATTTTAATCTTGCTGCTTGTTAATGGTCTGTTCAAAGATTCTCTATCTTTCTGGTTTTATCCATCTTCCAGGAATTTATCCATCTCCTCTAGTTTTCTAGTTTATGCACATAAAAGTCTTCATAATAGCCTTGAATAATCTTTTGTATTTCTGTGGCATCAGTTGTAATATCTCCTGTTTTGTCTCTGAGTGAGCTTATTTCCGTCTTCTCTCTTCTTGAATTTCTGGATTCCTTCTGGCAGTATGGTCACTACTCTCACTAACAGTCTGTCAATTTTATTTATCTTTTCAGAGAAGCAGCTCTTTATTTATTTTTTATATTTTTGTTTGTTTCATTTTCTTTTAGTTATTCTCTTATCTTGGTTGTTTCTTTTCTTCTAGGTTTGGGTTCGTATTGTTCTTGTTTTTCCAGTTCCATGAGGTGTGGACTAGACCTTAGATTGTCTACCTGTTCTCTTTAAGACTTTTGCATGTAGGCATTTCATGCTATGGACTTTCTTCTTAGCACCACTTTGGCTATATCCCACTGTTCAGGTTTCTCAGGCAGTGGGCAGGGCCATAATGCTCACAAGAGATTACGACTTTTGTCTTTGGCTACTGGGGCTGGTAGAGAAAGACCACCAGGTAGTAGCAGGCATAGGCGTGTCTGAGCTCAGCCTTTCCTTGTGCGGGGCTTGCTGTGGTTGCTGTGGGAGATGAGGGTGTGTGTCCCAGTCCAACGGAGTTATATTTTCAGGGGGATTATGGCTGCCCCTGCTGAGTCATACAGGTTGCCAGGGAACTGGGGGAAAGCCAGCAGTCACAGGTCTCACCCTGCTCCCATGCAGCCTGAAGTCCTTAAAGGCTGGTCTCCTGCTCAGACAGACAGAGCAGCATGTGAAGCCCTGTGCCCCCACAACAGCACTGAGTCGATTCCAGGCAGCCGGTGAGCAGGGGTAAGAACTTGCCCCAAACCAGGAGCCTCTGCGTTGAGAAAGCAAGCCGACTGACAGTTTTTCGACATCTCAGGGAGTCTGTAGCGATTATCATGTTCCCTCAAAGGGTCTGGATTCTCTTATTTTTCCTGATGTGTTCATGCAGTAGTTCTTGGAGCAAAAGTTCACGATGTGATTCTCCACAACACTGCTCTGTGTGTCTGAGCAAGAGACGCAAGCTAGTCCTGGCTCTGTTCACCATCTTAATCCCAATTTGATTATTCTTTATGTGTGTCTACTTCTACATACTATCCTTAGTAATTTAAATAAAAATCAACAATACCAGTCTAAAAGTCTACAATCTATCAAAAATATCTGATTATTACATGAAGGCAAAAATAGTTTTCTATATCTGTAAGTTTGTTAATAACCAATATGATCCCAGCCTTTTCTAACCACATAGGATGCATAACATTGATGATAAGCTATTCCTTAATTTTATTTTCACAAATACACATACATATATGTGCATATGACTAAAGTTTTTAGGAAATTTATTAAAATGTGATGTTGTATTACAGATGAGCAGTAATTAGCATCCAATGCTATTAAATTGTTACCTTTAGAGGCAATTTAAGTAGCAAGTGTTTTTCACAAGATTGACTCAAAGAATGTAACTTGTTAAGTGCAAACAGCAAGGTTCATAATAACGATAATAATGCCTTAGATAGGATATACTTCATATTCCATTGCTTCTCTGCCAGGTCAGTGTAGATTAATATGATCTCTGGCCTATTGGCAATTTGACAGAGCAGCTATGAGTATGACGTTTTTCATACTTTCCATGGGGCAGCTAGAAAGCAGTAAAGCTCTCTGTATTCTCCCATCCTTTCATTAGACCAGCACTAAGGTAGGAAGATGCAAACCAACCTCTCTTGGAGAGCTGAAATGAAACTATTTCTTTTAGTCCCTCTCTTAAGCTCATGGTGGATAGTATGATTAATATTTTGGGCATAGGAAGCACCCAAGTTTAAATAAAAGTGTTGTGACCAAACATAACAGCAAAAGGTTTTTTTGTTTGTTTGTTTGTTTGTTTTTTACTTTCAGAACTTTGCTAAACCTGTCTTAGGGATTAGTTTCAGGTTTCTTGACTACTTAAAGTCTTTCATTGCTGCTCAAAAGTTCTTCTAGTAATTAATGCTGTAAAAGAGAATGAAATTGTTTTCTTTAAATTTACCATTATCTTCTTATTTTTAAAAATCTATTTATCCTTATATGTGGTAGATACTTCAATTACTTCTTTTTGATTCCTCCTGCTGTTTCGTTAGCAAAGGTGCAAATGCCATACCCATCACAAAGAATCTGCTCTATTATGCTACTCTAAATCTTGGAATCACACTCAGTCTCCTTATTGGGGACTTCAAAATACTTTATATTTTGGCACTGTCACTTGCTTGCAGGAAGAGTGCTTTGAAAAACATTTATTCCTCTGCTGTTTAACTGCATTGCAGTTGCTTTGCCCAACCGTATAATTGAGGACATCAAGCTAGCCTTCTGAAGCTCTTTGCTTTCAGAGATGGTGTGTCCTAATGTATGCACCATAAAATCATGTCTGATTTACTCTTCTAGTCTTCTTCCTGCTCTGGTTAATAATATTATAATAATGTATTCTAGCTCTTCCTAAGTTATAGGTAATGGGCTATTTTTGTATGCACAACATAGTAAAAGATACAAAGTGTATATATGCACAACATAATAAAATATACGAAGTATATATATGTATACATATTTTTGCTTGTGGAACTCTCCACTTTCTATTGACTCACATAGCTGAACCTCTTCTTATATTAAGAACTTCAGTAATTTAAACAATGGAATGAAACTTTAGTTGTTACCATCTTAGTGACTACTTAGACCAATCGAAAAGCTACAACAAACTACAAAGAAAACTTTGTTAAAAAGACGAAAAACAGCCGGGCGCAGTGGCGCGTGCCTGTAGTCCCGCTACTCGGGAGGCTGAGGTGGGAGGATCGCTTGAGCCCAGGAGTTCTGGGCTGTAGTGAGCTATGCCGATCGGGTGTCCGCACTAAGCTCGGCATCAATATGGTGACCTCCCGGGAGCGGGGGACCACCAGGTTGCCTAAGGAGGGGTGAACTGGCCCAAGTCGGAAACGGAGCAGGTCAAAACTCCCGTGCTGATCAGTAGTGGGATTGCACCTGTGAATAGCCACTGCACTCCAGCCTGGGTAACATAGCGAGACCCCGTCTCTAATAAAAAAAATAAAATTAAATTAAAAAAAAGACGAAAAACAAAACTCAGTTTGTATAAACAAATAAATAGATAATTCAAAAATTTTAGTGAATTTTTAAAATAGTATTTGTCTTCATATGCATAGCCAGTTTGTGGTATAGCTAGAATACTATTAACTTACAAAGTTCATCTAACTAATATAAAAATAGTTGAGAACTAAATCCAAGTTTTCTGTATTCTGATTGAGGTACCTTTCTGTTAGGAATCTTCCTTGGAAATAATGGTAAAATATATGTTTTCTAAAGTTCACCATGAATCTAATTACTGAGCACAAATATGGACCCATACGAATATTAAGACTTCAATAGAATTTATCTCCAAAGGACTTTTTCAAATCTAGAACTACTCCTATTTTATTGATATTGTTAGGATGATAACAGAAAGGGAATTCATGGTCCCAGTCCTTACTGTAATTTGTGAATTGATATGTTTTAAAACACTGAACAAGCAACTCAGCCTTCTCAGACCTCAGTTTTCCCATTTTTGTAACAGTCCATGATTCTCAAGAAATAAAATCTTTAATACTCCACTTAGCTGGAGGGACAGGGTATTACGAGTGGGCTGATGGCAAAAGAAAGTATGAATTAGAAGATTCTGATTTTACATATGCTTAAGGTCAGAAAATCACAGAAAACTTGGTAAAACTGAAGTTACTCTTACCTTCTTTGTACAAAATATTAGAGACAGCCTGAGAGACTCACAAATTTGTGTTTCTCCTTTGTAAATTTGCGGTCATTTTTTTCACTATGAGAGTTAAAAGTTACACTGCCAAATAATTAAAATTAGCATACACTTACACGACATTTCAAAACAATATACAAAATGAATTGAGAAATAAACCATGAGTAAAAACTATTATGTTTTCTAATCATTTTGTTTGATGCTTTTTTGGGTCATGTGTTTTTCTTTTTACAAAAGGACATTACATTAAGAATGTAAATCACTGTACATATGAAAATATGGAGAAAATTACTTTTAAATAAATTATTTAATTTCTTAAAATATTTATTCTTAATTTTTATATAATATAGATGGTATAAAGACTCATCTTTGAAAATTTCTAATCCTAAAAAAATTTATTTTTATAATATATATTTTAAAATGTATATGTATTTTCTTTAACTGGTCTTGAACCATTATAAAAATATATCTTTGTCATATTTATATTAATTGTGATTAAATTATAATTTCTGTAACAAATTATATTCAACATTTTAAAATCTTCTACATGTAATATAATTTACGTACTTCTTATCTAACAAGCAAACAGTTTACCTGGAGCACGTGTGACAATTTCAATGAGGCATATCAGAGAAAGAATTTCACACTAAAGATTTTATGATTTTCTAAAATAATTTCCAGGCTAAAAGACCATATGGCATTTCCTAGAATGCCTGTTAAAACTCATTGCATGTAAGAGACATGTAACAGCAAATTCTATTATATTTGATATTATCTTACAAGGAACAGAATAAGAAAATAAGACGAACACAAACTCAAAAACCACTTTGATATTGAAGGATGACAGCATATGCCACACCAAAATACACCCCTTTGTCATAAGGATTATTTTGAGTCAAATGTAGTTTTAAAAGTTAACAACCAGCAGGTGCAAGAAGAATGTTCTGACACCTTCATCCTACCATGCATAGTTGTTTTCCTTATGAAAGCAGAAGCTAAAACCCCCATATAGAAGATGTTCCTTGCATGCCAGGAGGAATTTAACATTCTAATCATCAAGAATGGGTAGTTGAAATTGAGAACATTTTACACAAACACACCTTGTTAAAATCATTTTTATCTTCTCTTATCCTTCCCCTCATAATTCAGTTACTTTTCCACAATTGTCTCTCCTTGTTCAGCATACTATAAAGCATTTATATTTTGCCACTTTTTTAGGTCTTCACTTTTTTTTTATGAGGGCTTCCGTGTCATGCCACACTTATGCTTAATAAATTTGTATGCTTTTCTCCTGTTAATCTGTCTTATGTCAGTTTAATTCTCTAGTCCACCCAAGAAAATTCCAAAAGATAGAGGTAAAATTTGCCTAAAGTATCCACATGAGTGCCAATTAATACTGAAAACAATGAAAATGTCCTACCAAATAATTAGCTTCAAACGGAAGAATCAAAATATAATAATAGAAGGTGTCAGTAAGTTTTACTTCCATTGATGACTTTGTTTTCATACTATTAGCATTACTAATAGAATTGAATATTGTAATGGTACTTTAACTCCAAAAATATATATGTATGTATATATATGTATTATATATATAAATAATATATATATGTGTGTGTGTGTGCATGTGTGTGTGTGTTTGTGTATCTATATATATTCTGACAATTTAGTGTCAAGATTTTACAAGAAACAAAAATTATAGCAAAATTTAGGACTGATTTAGAGTAGAAAGCATATTTGGCAAGGTAACAATTTATCTGAAGTTTTGAAAGTTGATTAATATGAAATATCTTCAGAACAGAGACTGTATTCTGAAAAAGATTACTAATTTTTTTATGCTCTACTGTGTTAATATCTTTTTTTTAAATATATATATATACTTTTTATTGCATTTTCGGTTTGGGGGTACATGTGAAGAACATGCAAGATTGTTACATAGGTACACACATGGCAGTGTGATTTGCTGCCTTCCTCCCCATCACCTATATCATTACTTTCTTTTCTCTGTCACTTGAATCCATTAAATTACGATCATAATGCAAAACAAAAAGGTGGAAAACAAAGATAGTTTAAAATAGTAACTTCAGGAAATATATAGCTAGCAGGAGTGTGCTATAAATTTTATAGATTAGAAAATAAAGCCCTAACTCTAAATTGATACATTTATGCAAGACTGAACCGCAATTGTCAGAGTCAAATCTAAAATCCTGTTCTTGACATCAGTGTTTTTTAACTATATATGGTTACTTTCTACACAAGTTATTTAGTAGAAATGTTTCTATAATATAATAATATATAATATAATAATTTCTATATTATAATAAGGATTCCTTTACCCCAATGATAATAGGTCTTACAGCAGCGTCTACAAATCCTGAGAATAGATTACCGACATAAACCTTATTTGGAGGTGGGAATACCATGTCTTTGAGTTTCTGGGTCCCATCAATAGTGGTTCAATTCAGAAAATCGAACAGTTAGCTCTAATGTTAATCCTTAACATGTTTCTCAGGTGCTACCTCTTAGAAATCATGGGAACCATTATTCTGGAAGATCACTCAGTAGAGTTCAAAACTAACCATAATAAGAGATTTTTTTTAATATAAAATTTGGCTCAGGTTTTTACAAAAACAAATCCTGATACAAAGATTTAAGTGAAAATAAATTATTGAAATTCCAGAGCATCTTACTGTGGTATGGGAGAGTTAGGGAAATCAGTAAGGGAAACATAAGAAGACAAAATAGAGGATGTAATGGCCCTCGTGGTCAACTGGAGCAAAGACATTGGATGACTGACAACTAATACCCTGTCCGTCCTTGATTAAAGGCTGCTCCCAGGCCATTAACTAACACCCTGTCTCTCCTCGCTGTCTGTAACACAAACACACATCTCTGGCTTACCCTATACTGAAAGGATTTTCATTGTCACATAGAAAAGGGTCATAGGTTTCTGAAGTAAAAATTTTTGTCATGTGCAAGTGTGTGCTGAAGTTACAAGAGTGGGCATTGACAGTGTTTGCGACATAGAATTCACAGAATTGATGAGTCACACAAAAGAATCGTTGTGACTTACGTGTGTGTGTGTTTGTGTGTTTGCACTGAAATGCAATTATAAATAATCTATAATACGGTGAGTATGTCTTTGATATTGTGTTGAGAAATTTAGCAAAATACAAATACAGAATACTCAGTTAAATTTAAATTTAAAATAAACAATACATTTTTAGTACAAATATGGCCCAAATATGTAACAGGGAGTATTTGTTTAAACGAATGTCATTTATTGTTTATCTTAAATTTTAATTTACTTGTACATCCTCTATTTTATCTGCTGACACTATTTTGTAATAACTTTAGTAAGAAATTGACTTTGTAGGATTATAAGAGCTTGTTGTTACCTCCAGAAAATTCTGAAAGTTCTCTGGCCCATAATCCATTCTTGCCAAATAGTTTAAGTGAAGATGATGCCAAAATTTCTCATACATTTTAAAGATTAAAAGGAAGTTTTTTTTTCAGTAATGACTACATGTGTAATAAATACAAATTCAGAAATGTACTTATAAAGCTTAAAATTTCAGAAACATGTGAATCACAGTTAATTCTTTGTTTTCTGGCATTGTTCAGATAGATTTTTGCCAACTTTTAGGTAGCTGATTCATTTCTTCTTCTTCTATTTTTTTTTTTTTTTTTTTTGCATTCAGAGTAAAGAATAGCCTCTGAAGTTAAATTTCAAATTCACAAATTTTCAAATTTACATCTTCCTGGTATGAATATGCATGCCCATTCAGCTAACAGAAATAAACATTTTTTAAGTCAATATACAAATGTGTGACATAATCCTATAAATAACTGTTTCATATAAGATTTCAAGTATGCATGAATTTGTTTCACAGAACAAATTTTATCAGCATCTTACAAGTAAAGTAGAACAGAAGTCTGGTATGACACACAGGAGATAAGAATCTGCCATTAAAGTGATAGAAGCCAATGCTTGCACCAAGGTTGTTATGTGAGATAGTAAAGAAAAATCAAAGGGAGAGATTAAACCCTTTATCATGGTGGACAACCTTGTTTGGACCACTATTTTGTCTTGTGTGTTTACTATATTTTTTCAGCCAACTTTCCCCTATGTATAAGAATACCTTAAATTCTGCTAGTTTCCACAGAACACCCAGCTCTATCTTCCCTCACCCACTTAACTAAGTAGATAAACTCAATTTCTTATTGACATGGAAAATAAAACTTTAGATGGAATTTTTTGTTGTTGTTTTTAGATGGAGTCTCACCCTGTGGGCCAGACTGGAATGCAATGGCCCAATCTCTGCTCTCTGCAACCTCTGCCTCACGGGTTCAAGTGATTCTCCTGCCTCAGAATCCCAAGTAGCTGGGATTACAAGTGCACTCCACCATGGCGTCTTTTTTTTTTTTTTTTTTTTTTTTTTGGATTTTTAGTAGAGACAGGGTTTCACCATCTTGGCCAGGCTTGTCTTGAACTTCTGACCTCAGACAATCCGCCCACCTTGGCCTCCCAAAGTGTTGGGATTACAGGCGTGAGCCACCACACTCAGGCTTTGATTCCCTTTTAACTTGACTTCCTTACTCACTATGCCACAAGTTCCATTTGGTTTCATTTTACTTTCATCAGTTCACTGATGACCTTTAACTGATTAAACTCAATTAAAACCTCTCAGTCTTTATCTACCAGTAATTATTCTGTTGACGGGAACTTGTTACATTTGTTTGGTTGTTGGTTAGTTGTAGCTGTCAGTCCTTGATTTCCATGATCATACAAACCCGAATCTTATTTTATTTTCTGAACCCTTGTTTTGAGTCCCATATGTCATGGTTCCATGCTTCTGCACATCATTAGATGTTGCAGTTACACAGAAGATATTATAGATTCTCTTTCTAATTCTACATTTCCTTCCTAGATAATTGTAAGGAGGTAGAAGAAAATGATAACATTGAGGAAGTAATGGGAGCCCTGATTAGAAAGACCTTATGCATCATTTTAAGTGGTTTGATCTTTACTGTGAATAAGATGGAAAGTTATTGAGCAGAGGAATTACAATGACTACCTTACATTTTAACAAGATATATTTCTAGTTGCCCTTTGTGATTGAAGCCATCTGCAGAGGGAGGTAGAACAGTCAGAATGCCACTGCAATAAATTAAGCAAGAGTTGAAGTGCTTTAAACAATTTGTGAGCAGCGGAGATGCTGATATGTTTGAGGATGCTAATACTGATGGAGGTTGAAACGGTGGTTCTGCCTTACGGTATGAGAAAAACTAGAGTCAAGGATGATTGCAAGATTATTTATGTATAACTGAACAATTAGAAAACTTCATTTGATTCTTACTTACCTAAGTAAAACTGGAAACTGATGTGAAATATTCACGAAAACCTCATCCTTGTCTCCTATTTCTCTTCATATGTGACACTGATCCAGTGCTTAATCCAGAAAATTAAAAATTATGGATGTGTCTCTCCTTCTGAGAGGGATATATATATACACACACATACACATCATACAAACACACGTATCTAATAAGCAAACATATATATGTGTGTATATAACATATTTTTTTTTTTTTTTTTTTTTTTTTTTTTTTTTTTTTTTTTTTGAGACGGAGTTTCGCTCTTGTTACCCAGGCTGGAGTGCAATGGCGCGATCTCGGCTCACCGCAACCTCCGCCTCCTGGGTTCAAGCAATTCTCCTGCCTCAGCCTCCCGAGTCGCTGGGACTACAGGCACGTGCCACCATGCCCAGCTAATTTTTGTATTTTTAGTAGAGA
>PVKV010028942.1:0-24307 GCA_004027835.1 Alouatta palliata | reverse complement strand
TGGGGTCTGTTGGGGGGAAAAAGGGGAGGGACAGCAGGGGGTGGGGAGTTGGGGAGGGATAGCATGGGGAGAAATACCAGATATAGGTGATGGGGAGGAAGGCAGCAAATCACACTGCCATGTGTGTTCCTATGTAACAATCTTGCATGTTCTTCACATGTACCCTCAAACCTAAAATGCAATAAAAAGTATATATATATAAAAAAAAAGAAAAATATAATGATCAGTAGTAATTTTAAAATGAATCAATTGAAATTACAACAATCAATAATATAGTAGTAATTGGAAAAGTCACTAGAGAGGCTTGACAGCAGAATAGGCAGAAGAAACAGTCACTGAACTTGAAGCTAGGTCAGTTGCTGAAATGATCCAGTCTGAGGAGGAGAAAAGTGAACAGAGACTAAAAGACCTGTTAGATACCATGAAAGATATCAAATGTGAATAACAGGAGTCCCAGAAGAGAGAGAAAAGGACAGAAAAGAGTATTTGAAGAAATAATGTTCAAACTTAACAAATCTGAAGAAAAGACATGAATCCAATAACCAAGAAGTTCAGCAAATTCCCAGTAGTATATAAACTCAAAGAGATCCATACCAGGACACATTAAAATCAAACTGTCAAGAGATCAAGAACCTTGAAAGCAAGAGAGACATGACGACATGTATAAGAAATCATCAGTAAGAGTAACAGCCAATTGCTCTTTAGAGGCCACTGAGGCAGAAAGGTATTTTAGAGTGCGGAAAGAAGGCCAAGAATTCTGTACCTGGCAAAGTTATCCTTTTAAAATGAAGGATAAAGTAGTACCTTCCCAGATAAAGGATTCTGTTCTATATAGACCTACCATATAAAACACGCTAAAGAGAGTCCTTCGAGCTGAAGGGACACTAGATAGTAACTCAGAGCCATACAAAGAAATGAAAAACATTAGTAAATAACTGCATAGGTTAAATATGAAATACAGCATTGTTTTATTTTTTGTAACTTCTCATAAAAGACGAATGCATAATACACTGATTGTAAATCTAACGAATTTATAAATTAAAATATTTATAATAAATTGGAAAACAAATATGTGGAAAATAATATAAACAACTAATGGGTCACAGAAGAAGTCACAAGGGAAATTAAAAAACACTTTAAGACTAATGAAAAATATACTATTCCAAATTTTATGAGATACAGAAAAAGCAGTGTTCAGATGGGGATTTGTAGCTGCAAATGACTGTATTGAAAAACAGGAAAGATCTTAAATATCCTAACTACACCTTAAAGAATTGGAAAAAGAAAAACACATCCAAAGCTAGCAGAGGGATAGACATCAGTATTAGAGCAGAGATAAACGAAATGGAAAACAGAAAAACAGTAAAGTCAATGAAACCAAAAGTTAGTTCTTTGAAAAGGTCATCAAAATTGGCTAGGCTTTAGCTGTGCTAAGACGATACAAATTACTAATATCAGAAGTGGAAGTGGGAATATTAATACCCACCTTGCAGAAATAAAGAGGATTATAAGAGAATAATTGCATACCAAAAATTAAATAACCTAGATGATATGGACATATTTCTAGAAACAACCGAACTACAAGAATTGACTCAAAAACAGAAAATCTGGACAGGCTTCTTAACAAGAAATTGAATTGGTTGTCAAAAGCCTCCCAATAAAGGAAAACCTAAGACCAGATGACTTCACTGGTGGGTTATACCAAATATTTTTTTAAATGAACAGAATTATTCTCGACTATTTCAAAAAAATAGATGAGAATGTAACACTTCCTAATTCTGAGGCCAGTATTACCCTGTCACCAAAATCAAATACACTAAGAAAATTGTCTCTTAGCTAATTAAGTATCTCTTATGACAGTGCATGTAAAAATCCAACAAAATACTAGCTAACAATCCAACAGGATATTAGAAGTTTGCATGACCAAGTGAGAATTAATCCAGAAATGCAAAAGTGGTTCAACATATGAAAAAGAAAATCAGAATAACACATCACATTAATAGAATGAAGAGACAGCTATATAATGATATAGTTAATGCAGAAAAAGCATTTAACTAAATTCAATACCTATCCATCATTTACAAATGAACACAAACACTGAACAAAATAGGAATAAAAAGATGTGTTTCTCAACATTATCAGTTTAAGTGTTTGTGAAAAACCAGCAGCTAACATAATAGTCAATGGTTAAAAACATAAAACTTTCCTCCTCAAATCAGGAACATGGCAAGAATGCCCACTTTCACCACCTCTATTCAACATTATACTATGTGTTCCAGGCGAGACAGTTAGATAAGGACATAGAAAGACAGCCAAATTGGAAAGGAAGACATAATACTTATTTCCATTCACAGATAATATAAAGTAAAACAAATTTTTAAAGGATTAGAAATAAATCCACCAGAGTTGCAGGATATGTGGTTAACATGCAAAAACCAGTTGTACGTCTATATACTAGCAGTGAACAGTCTGGAAAAGAAAATTAAAAAGAACCTCATTTATAATAGAATCAAGTAATAAAATACTTCGGGATAAATTTAACCAAGGAATTAAAAATACAAAATATTGCTGAAAGTAGTTAAAGAAGACCTAAACAAATAGAAATACATCAAGTTCCTACACTGAAAAACAAAATATTGTCAAAATGATCTACGAATTCAATTGCCTATTAAAATTTCAATGGCCTTTCTGCAAAAGTAAGAAGCTGATTTATATGGAAATATATGGGATCTTGAATAGCCAAAGCAATACTGAAAAAGAACAAAGTTGAAAGACTCACACTTTCAAAATTTAATACAATCCAACCTTACTAGAAATACAACTGTCAGGTACTAAGCATAGCTACCAGTATCAGGATAAACATATAGATTAATAGAATGGAATTGAGAATCCAAAAATATACCCATAATCTATGTCGATTTTCAGCAAGAGTACCAAAACCATTCAATAGGAAAAGAATAGTCTCTTCAACAAATGATGCTGGAACAGCTGGATTTCCACATGCAAAAGTAGGAGAAAGTTGGACCCTTACCTTGCACCCTATACATAGTAGCAACTCAGAATGGATCCAAGATGTAAATAAATATAAGAGCTAAAACTATAAAACTTTTAGAAACATAGGTGTGAACTTTTTTGACCTAGGATTTGGCAATAGTATTTTGGATATGGCACCAAAAGCACAAGCAACAGAAGAAAAATATAAATCAGACTTCAAAATTAAAACCTTCTATTCTTCAAAAGCACTATGGAGAGTGAAAAGACAACCCACGGTAATAGAGAAAATGTTTTCTACAAGTCGTATATCTGATAAGAATCTAGTATCCAAAATATATAATTCTTACAAATCAGTAGCCAAAAGACAAAATCTTAATTAAAAATGGAGTTTATGGGTGAAATTTTGTCTTCTCAAAAAAGGTAAGTTGAAGTCCTGATCCGAGTACTTTAGATTTAATTTTATCCTATCTTGGTGTCAAAGCTAAAAAATGACTGAGTAAAATATACGCATCCCTATGTATGCCTCTCCTTGCCTTCTATCAATCCTAGTAGGATTGTGCTTTCAGTCTGAGACTATGCTTTCAATCTGAGTGACATCAGACTCAGAGCCCACACTTTAAGGCAAAAAAAAAAAAAAAAAACAAAAAACAAAAACCCACTGGCTAATACCACCCCTTTCCTAGACTAATTAGGAATTGCTTCTTAAGTACCAAAGCTGCCTCTCCCACCTGATTTCCATAAAGACCTGCTTTACTACACTTCCTCTCAAAATTATAATTTATGCTGAGGTAATCTGACCTGATGAGATGAGAGTGTTATCAGTACTGGAAAATATTTTCCTAATTACAGTCTACTTGTAGAGTCCTAGAAAAACAGACAAAGAGACAAAGCAGAAATCTCTGGGCTCTAATATTACATGTTTTTGACTAATCAGCATCTGCTATGCCAGGGGACTAAATTCAAGCCTCACTCACAGAAGAAAACTATTAATGATTTTTTTTAAATACAAGCATCTTTCCTCTTCTACCTGCTTCCCACATCCGTCATCACCATGCTGAACACCATATAAAAGGAGCTAAAAGTAATATTAGGTAACACAGTAACTTGTCTTGCCCCTTTCTGTTCCAAGTAGGCAGGGCCTTAATTCATGATTTCTTATGCATCAGTTAGAATCCTTATATACCTAGATTTTATGCCACATAGGGAAAGTGTAAATTTCCCAATCTGCTTTTCCCAAAATATACCTTTTCCTTAGAGAAAGGGCCCTATAACTGGCCACAAAAGAAATTGCCTACTGTGACTATCTGGGAATGAAACTTACAGCAAGAAGCTCTTTATGCAAATCATTCAGACTTGAGTTAGATACAGAACAGTGAATACAGATGAGGCACTTACAGTTTTCTGTCCTTCTGAGTGTACATTAATTATATTTGAATATGAAACCAAAGAGGCTAGTTAGTTCACAATAATATCACCTCTACATAAGCTTTACTGTAATAATTCCTCAGCACTAGGAGTGGAGTTGGAATCGTCTATTTCAGTTACGTTCGCATACATCCTGGGAAAGGACTAGGACCAAGCCACCCACTAATTTTTTTTTTTGTCACATTACTTCTAGTAAAAAAGTAACTGTATAACACTTTAGGTTATCCAGAGAGAAATACTGTGGTCAGGCGTATATCAGTGGGAAACCCCATGTATCTCTAACAAAGAAAAGCATGACCTTGGATGGAAACTATGATTGGGGTATGAAAAGGATGGAAAATTGAGTAGCAATCCTAGAGCAATCCTGATTTAGAAAATGTATTCTGTCAGTAAATAACCCTGGTTTATTTTATTTAATAACATTTAATAATTAAGAAACTATTATGGAGCCTATGAACAGCTTGTTACAAAAAAGAGAAATGTTTTATACCAAATTTTAGAAAACAACCATTAAATAGTGCATTTATCACCAAAAAAAAAGTGAAAAAACATTAGAATGTTGGGAGGAGTAGTATATATAAGGTGAATTTAACCTTTAGACAAGTAATTTCACATACATGCAGCTGTTAACTATTTTTAAAGACGTTCACAGGATTGTCTCTTGTCTATGTAGAAGTTATAACAAAAGTACATCATCAGAAAATACGGCGTAACGTATAAACAAAGTGTCTCGTTCTCTAAGCCAGTTTATTCTACCGTTGTTGCAATGGCTAGGAAGAATAGATCACTTCTGTCTAGTTATTACATCCCCTTTCAGCCTTTTCTTATCCCGGTGAAAGGATCTCAGTTTTCCTTAATAAAATTTGCTTTCCAGCTTTTAAAAATATTTTTTTAGGATGCTCTAATTTTGTCTTGTAGCGCTATTTATACTTGATCTGAGCCCAAACATGACTGAATACCTACCAGGCTTTTGAGTTCATAGTATCTGCAGGTCCAAGAGTGTATCTTATGTGTTGGCTGGGGACCTTTCTTGAGAAGTTTCAAGAGATTGAAGGGCCATCTATAGCTTACACATATTTCCATCGATCTTGGGCATTCCCCACTCTTCTTTCTATATCAATAAATTTAAGCCACTCTGAACCTGGAATCCCAGCATCCCTTAGAGGAAAGATTGTGGGACAGAGACATTGGGGTGTAAACAGTCGAAGCAGTGATGCAGATTCTTGAAGAGGGACTCATCATTGCTGTGACAGATAAGTGGTTCTTCTGGAATTGAGGATTGGTAATAAAAGTCCATGATGTTGTTCGAGATCATTCTATGCCACTATTGGAAACCTTAACGTACTCAAGGAATTTGTGGTAAGAACTGCAGAAACTCCCCAAATCTCAGCTTAGTATTCAGGAATGTACTAACTGAACTGTGATGCTGTGCTGTCCAGTAGACTTACTGGTTAAGTGAAGAGTAAAAATTGAAAATGTAATCTGCTTTGTGTCCAATAAAATGTAGACCACAAAATCATGCAAAAGCAGTATAAAATAAGATGAAAGGAGACATGATTAAGATAGGAGATAGGATTCAGGGAGATGGTGGTGGTGAGGCAATCCAGAAAGAAAATCAAAATAGGGGGATTATTAAGTGAATTACAGTGATTAATGATTAGAATGCAGGAAGTTAAATCACTGTGGTACAGAAAAACTTATGTGTAAGAATTCCTAAGGTAAAACAAAGACCTAAAAGCAGCAAAGACAGGCTTGGCATGATGGCTCACACCTATAATCCCAGCACTCTGGGAAACTTAGGTGGGCAGATGGCTTAAGCTCAGGAGTTTGAGATTAGCCGGGGCAACGTGGAGAAACCCCATCTCTATAAAAAATAGGTGTAGTGACTCACACCTGTAGTCCCAGATACTTGGGAGGCTAAGATGGGAGGATCACTTGAACCTAAGAGGCAGAGGTTACAATGAACAGAGATGGCACCACTTCACTCCAGCCTGGATGACAGAGCGAGACTTTGTCTCAAAAAAAAACAACTAATATTAAAAGGAATATTTAATAAAAACATTCTTGAAGACTATCGAAAACAGAAATGAAAACAAAATAAACATATCATAAAAGAAAGCTTCCCCATAATAAACAGTCTAAGTATGTAGAATAAAATGGCTCAGCATGTTACAGATTAATGTAAGAAATTAATCTCAAGGTATATCCTCAAGAAATCATAAATTTCAAGACTAAATGGAAAAAGAAAGCCCAGAAAGAAAATACTAAGTCAAAAATGAAGAGAAATTAGATGTCTGAAATCTCTGCAGCTAACTTTAACTGAAAACATTGAAATGGTGTCACTGTAGAGTTTTAAGGGAAATGTAGTGATCCTAAAGTCCTTTATCTATCTAATGTATGGCAGCTTTGATTTCTCTGTTCACTCAAAAATGCATCACTAAATGTACTTTCCCTTTTTTTTTTGGTAGAGACAAGGTCTCACTTTGTTGCCCAGGCTGGTCTTGAACTCCTTCCTTCAAGCAGTCCTCCCATCTGGGCTTCCCAAAGTGCTGGTATTACAAGCATGAGCCGCTGTACCCAGCCCACATATGCACTTTTTATTAAAAATAAAAATTATCCAAAATTACCCTTTAATTAACCATGTGATTAATCAACCAAGAGAACTCAGGAAATAGAAAGGTACAAGAGCTCAGTGAGTCTCGAGACCACTGTAATATGCAAGTTGTCTAAACACTGTGACCGTGGTAATTAAGGCAACGTACTTTAAAATTTCAGTAAGCACTTAAAAAACTTTAGGAATTACAATATTAATATGGTCTTACAATTTACATTGATAATTACTGAAAAGAGGAAGAGTAAAAATGTGACATATTCCTAGGATTTGATAAAAATAGTATCAAAAATTAGTCTTTTTAATTGCATATTTTTAAAAGATCAACTACTTTTGAAAAGCATAACAGTCATCATTATATGTTTCACCATAATCTGTAAACCCATATTCCTAGAGAAAAATCAACATCTACCTCTGACCAAACCTTCACCAAACTATGCAGAAGGGAACTAATTAATAAAGGGCAACTACAGAAACACTACAGCTAGTATCTACTTAATGGAGAAAGCCTTAATTGCTAGCTTTTCTGCTAAGATCAGAAACAAAACAAGTGGTCTTTCTCATCATTTATATTCAGTGCACTGGAGATTCCGCAAAATGAAACATAACTTGAATTCTGTTTTCTTCATCCTCTTGCCTTATGCCAAACTAGCAATGTGTTAATGCCATTCAGAAAATGAATAACATATGGTGATGTCACCAACATGGCAGAACAGGAGGCTCCCGACTCTTCACTCACACACAGACGCACCAAATAAATATGTTCATGGGTCACTTCCCTTTCAGAGAAAATCAGAAAGCAACTGAAAGATTCCTATGAACAGGGCAACTAAGAAAATACATCAAATGAGTAGGAAAAGCTGAGGCACACTTGGGCGTGGACCCACCCCAGGGACTACACAATACAGTTGGAAAGGCATTCCTAACACACAGCTTTTCCCTGTGGGAAGGAGAGTTTGAACCACACATTTCGTGCCCTAACTCGAAGGTTCCCATGGTTTGGCTCTTGATTCACCAAGTTGGAGCAAAGCTGACTAGGCATATACAAGCCTCTCTTGACCACAGGGAAAAAAAGGGCAGTTTTGTATGGACACACAAACACTTGGAGGGGCTTCATTTCTGGAAAAGGGGCAGAGAATGGAATGAAACACAAAGGATCCCAGTTTCTCTGGAAGGCATTTGTCAGCATGTTCTGCCACCTGTGGCTGCTGACTGTTGAACTTCTAACTAGTCTGCATCAGACAGCTAATGGGGCCAACTAACATTAGACTTCCAGCAGCCTCAGTAGGACCTAGGCACTTTCTGAGCTCTCACCCCGGCTCACTCCAGCAGTAACCTCAGGTCTACTATTCCCTCCTAAAAAAAAGTTTGTCCTGGCATTGAGCACCCCAGCTTTTTATAGCTACCATCCGAGGGACTAGCTACATTCTAAATCTCCCAGCTCTGGGAGCGGGGCTGGGGGAACACAAAGAATATGTAAATCTCCCTAAATGACAAAGTGAAGAGATGGTTTGGGGGGTATGCAACCATTTTTGAAGGCTGTATCTTTGGAAATGGTATAGAGAAGAGGCTAAAAGGCAAAGCTCCTTGTTTTACCCCAGTAGGGTTTTACAGCACAATCTTCCTATGGCTACTTAATGGCCTGGCTTCTAACTCACTAGTATCAGGGATAAAGAGACAAGCAAACAGAAGCCCTTCTGCAGCCTGAGCAGGAGTTTAGCACTTCCTGACTGTTCTTTCCCAGGTTGCCCCAGCGATATAGATCCAGGTCTGCCCATCATGGAAGAAAGGGTGCGGTGTGAGCACAAATGCAGGCATTTGCCACAGTTCTTCTCCCAAGCTTAGTGCAGAGAGAATGGAAATAAATGCTCACTTTTAGCTTCATCATGGAGATACCAGGAAATGAACCCCCAGCCTTTCCAACTGCATCCAGTAGGCCTAGCTCCTACCTTACCTGTCTCATTATACTGAGTATATGGCACATCCTAATCTTCTGGGGCCCACCTAAAACAACGACAGCAGTTCGGACAAACAATGAAGATACCCACGCTGAGACACATCATCATCAAATTGTCAAAAGACAAAGAGGGAATTTTGAAAGTAGCAAGGGAAAGCAACTTGTTACTTACATACAAGAGACAGTCAATAAGACCGTTAGTGGCTTTTTCAATAGAAATCTTGCAGCCCAGAGGGGAGTGGGATGATATATTCAAATTTTAGAAAGAAAAATAGAAAATGGTATCAGAATAGTGCAATAATGATTAAAGAGACTGAAGTGTTAATAAAAAGTCCTCCATCAGAGAAAACCCCAACACCAGATAGCTTAACTGGTGAATTCCATGAAACATTCAAAGAATGAATACCAAAATTTCTAACCTCTTCCAGAAAAACTGAAGAGGAAGGAATGCTTCCAAACTCATCTTATGAGGCCAGAATCACGCTGAAACCAAAGCAAACAAAGCTACTGTAAGAAAAGAGAACTGGCCAGGCATGGTGGCTCATGCTTGTAATCCTAGCACTTTGGGAGGCTGAGGCAGGTGGATCACCTGAGCTCAGGAGTTCCTGGCCAACATGGTGAAACCCAGTCTCTACTAAAAAAATACAATAATTAGCTGGGCGTGGTGGCAGATGCCTGTAATCCCAGCTACTTGGAAGGCTGAGGCAGAATTGCTTGAACTGAGGAGGGGGAGATTACAATGAGCTCAGGTGGCACCACTGCACTCCAGCCTCAGCGAGAGAGCAAGACTCTATTTCAAAAAAAGAAAAAGGAAAGAAAACTACCAGCCAACATCCCAGATAAACATAGATTCAAAAGTCCTCAAAAAAACATGAGCAAACTGGCCCTAGAGTCCTAGCACTTTGGGATGCCAAGGCCGGAGAATTGATTGAGCCTGGGAATTCAAAACCAGCCTGGTTAACATATAGTAAGACTCGATCTCTACAAAAATTAAAAAAAAATTAGCCAGGCATAGTGTCATGTGACTATTATAGTTGTAGTTACTTGTAAGGGTGAGGCAGAAGAATCACTTGGGCTCAGGAATTTGAGGCTGCAGTGAGCTATATATAAATGCACCACTACATCTAACCTCAGTGACAGATGGAGACACTGTCTCAAATAAAAAAAAAAACAAAAAAAACAAAAAGAAAAATACTAGCAAACTGAATACACTAATACGTTAAACAATATTCACCATCAAGTGCGATTTCTGAGATGCAAAGGTGGCTCAACAACATGCACAAATCAATAAATATAATTCACCATATTTCACCATATTAACAGAACAAATGACAAAATAATTTCATTAATCTCAATAGATGTAGAAAAACCATTTGACAGAATTCAACATCCTGTTATGATAAAAACTCTCATCAAATTAGGTATAGAAAGAATGTTCCTCAACAAAATAAAAGCCATGTATGACAAGCCAAAAGCTAACATCTGAATGGTGAAAAGTTGAAAGCTTTTTCTCTAAGGCACAACACAAAAATGTCTACTCTCACCACTTCTATTCAACATAGTCCTAGAAGTCCTAGCCAAAGCAATGCTTTAAAAAAAAAAAAAAAAAAAAATAAGGCATCCAAATGGAAAAAGAAGAGTAAATTGTGTCCCTGATAACATTAAGTGATTTAAAAAGAAAACAAAACCCTAAAGACTCCACCATAAAACCATTAGAACTAATAAATTTTGTGAAGTTGTAGGATACATATCAATATATAAAAATCAGTAGCATTTCTATACACTAACAATGAACTATCTGAAAAAAAATTAAGAAAACAATTCCACTTACAATAGCATATATAAAGTACAATACTTAGGAGTAGATTTAGCCAATGAAGTGAAAGATCTGTTTACTGAAAACTATAAAATATTGACGAAAAAAATGGAGGTGGCACAAATAAACAGAAATGTATCCCATGTTCATGGATTGGAATAATATTGTTAAAATATTGATACTATCCAAAGTATGGACATTTTTAAATGTGTTACCTAACAGATTCAATGCAATCCCTATCACAATGCCGTTTTTCACAGAAATAGAAAAAGGAATCATAAAATATATATATGGTAGCACAGAAAATTCTAACTAGCCGAAGCAATCTTGAGCAAAAAGAACTAAGCCAGAAGCATCACACTACAACATTTCAAAATATATTACAAAGCTAAAGTACTCAAAACACCAATGTACTGGCATAAAAAACAGACATATTGACCAGTGGAATAGGATACAGACTCCAGAAATAAACCTAAGATATCTGTGGTCAACTGATTTTTGACAAAGGTGCTGAGAACCCACAATGGAGAAAGGACAATCTTTTTAATAAATGGTGTTGAAGAAATCATAGAGGAATGAATTTGTACTTTTATCTCATTCCTTATGCAAAAATCAACTCAAAATGGACTAAACAGAAGACCAGAAGCTATAGAACTACAAGAAGAAAGCAAAGGAGAAAAGCTTCATGACACTAGTCCAAGCAGTAATTTCTTGGATATAACTCCAACAGGACAGACAACAAAAGCAAAAATCTACAAATGGGATTATGTGAAACTAAAAATCTTCCACATAGCAAAAGAAGCAATAGAGTGAAGAGAACACACAGATGGGGAGAAAATGTTTGCAAATTATACATCAGGAAAAGGGCTAACAGCCAAAATATATAAATAACTCAAACCACTCAATAACAATAACCCTATTTAAGAAATGGCCAATGGACATGAATACATATTTCTCAAAAGAAAACATATAAAAGGCCAACAGATATATGAAAAAATGCTCAACAACACTAATCAAGGAAATACAAGTTAAAAACCATGAAATACTACCTCACAACCATTAGAATGCCTATGATTTTTAAACAATGAAAATTTAAGTGATGGTGAGGATATGGAGGAAAGGGAACTCTTGTACAGCCTTTGCTGAGAATGTAGATCAGTACAGCCATTTTAGAAAACAATGTAGAGGTTCCTGACACTAAAAATAGATTATCCAGCAGTCCCACTTGTGAGGTTGAAAATAAAATGTGGAAAAACAGTATGTCCAACAAATTTGAAACTGTTTATTGAAGAGATGACTGCACTCCCATGTTTATTGCAGCATTATTCACAATAGCCAAGCTATGGCAAAATTCAGTGCCCATGATGAATGAATGGATTCAAAAAACTGTTAGGTGTGTGTATATGTACATACATATGCACACAACTCACCATGGAATACTATTTAACCTTTAAAAAGTAGGAAATTGTATCATTTGCAACAACACACATTAATCTAGAGGACATATACTAAGTGAAATAAGCCAGGCAGAGAAAGACAAATACGGATGATCTCACTTACATTTGAACTACAGAAGAGTCAAACTCCTAGAAATAGTGAATGGAATGATGGTTACCAGAGGCTAAGGAGAGGAGAGGGAAAGGAAAGATGATAGTCAAAGGTACAAAGTTTTAGTAAGGAGAAGTAAGTTCCAGTTGCCTATTGCACAGCGACTACAGTTAATAACAATGTATTGTATATTTTAAAAATTTGCTAAAAGTGTGGATTTTAAATATTCTTATCATGAAAAAGTAACTGTGACGTGAGGGATATGAAAGCCAAATTTGATCATGCCACAACATATACATTTATAGAAACATAACATTATATTTAATATATATACGCAATTATTTGTCAATTAAAAATACATTTTTTAAACTGGAAAAAAGGATAATGTGTTAATCCACTACTGCTTGCATGATGGGTGCACTAAAATCTCAGAAATCACCACTAAAGAACTTATCCACGTAATGAGTACAACCTGTACCCCCAAAACTATTGAAATTTTAAAAAGAAGATCAATTATCCATATAGAAAGAGGGAGACTATAGATTAAGAGCCTAAAAAAATTCGTTTTTTGTAACTCACCTACATATTGGTACAACCAATACATTGCTAAGTCAAGACTGAAACGATAAGGTTCCTTTGCTTTTAGGTCTTAGCCTAGGTATCTTTAAAATATATGCATGATCATATTAAAAATACATTAATTATGGCGGACACTAGTTTTTTTCATTTTTTTCCCCTATTAGCCACCTTTTAACCTGTCTTGAACTACCATCCTGATTTTTCTTTGGTAAAAAACCCTCTGAGACTCTCAGGACATATGGTCTAGGGGGGCTTATTGTTTGTTTCAAAGATATGTAAACTGAAAACTGGCCAATCTGAGCATTGCAACACCTCTCCATTCCCCCACCTCCAACCCTGCCCCTGCCTCCTGCACACACACACAGATTATTTAAAGATATGGTCAATAAGGTTATTAATGGGCCTCACGTGGAGCTCTGCAATCTAGAACTCCTGTTAGTACAGAATAGATGCCTAACATGTCACCAAGCATTCTAGTTACCATAATGAGTTCACATGCCAGGAAATGAAGAGATCCAAATTCAGTCCTGATCATCTAACTTATCCTTTTGGATAGAGTCATTTCAGAAGTGCTATGCTGCATAATCCAACTGTTTGTTTGAAAACAAAAAAGAATTTCCAATACTATTAGCTAAAATATTTAAATGTATTACATGAAAAGCAATTTAACTTAAATAGCAATTGAATGTTAATTCTTTACATTCTTGATATGTTTTAAAATTATTTTTATGTGTTATTTTTATAGTTACACTGGCCATACTTAATAATTTTTGTATACAATAAAATGATTAAATTTAAACCTTTTAAATTTAAAAGATTTAAAAATCTGTACTATACTCCAGTTTAAGATGGCAGACTAAGCACAAATGCTTTTCATACCTCTCAAGAGACCACTGCAACTTCATTACATGCAGGCTTGTCCCTGATAAAAGTTGAAAACAGGTCCGGCGCAGTGACTCACACCTGTAATCCCAGCAGTTTGGGAGGCCGAGGCAGGTGGATCGCCTGAGGTCAGGAGTTTGAGACCAGCCTAGCCAACACGGTGAAAACCTATCTTTATTCAAAATAGAAAAACTAGTCAAGCATGGTGACAGGCACCTGTAACCTGAGCTCCTTAGGAGGCTGAGGCAGGAGAATTGCTGTAACCCAGGAGGTGGAGGCTGCAGTGGGCTGAGATTGCACCGTTGTACTCCAGCCTGGTGACAGAGAAAGACTTGGTCTCAAGAAAAAAAAAAAAAAAAAGTTGAAAACTATATGACACTATCTCAATGAAATAGCAACTTATTAAATATCCTGAAAATTTGTATGAATTGAAAATATTCATCTAAAAGGTACAGTCTGTGCCAGTATAGACAACTTTTAAGTGGAGAATATTTTAATCTGTCTTTAAAATGAAAGATGAAATAATGTAGAAGCCAAAAAAGAGACAAAGTACTCAAAGGATAGCAAGAAAATTGGAAATTCTTGTTTTTCACAAGGATTTTCAGCAGCAACCATTTCTTCCCTTTTAACCTAGAACTGATCAAGGATGTACAATAGAGAAAAAAAATGCCTGGTGCATTTCTAGTTCCCTTAGTTTTCACACAAACACACATGCAGGTAGACACACCTGAAATATACAGAAAAGCCACTAAAGATAGACTAGGATGTAATAAGATGGGATCCGAAGGTAGTTGGGAAGTCATGAACTTACTGACTTTGTATCTGTGGTTTGCTATTCTCAATGCTTTTCATGTCTTTTTAAAATTTACCCACGCTACGACACTGCATCTCAAGATTTAGAACTCTGACATTCTCCAGGATATCAAACATGCAGGTAACTGTGTTTTCATTTCATCCTTCTGTAAGTTATAATTTATAACTTTCCTCTGGGTAAAATCAGTCTACCAATTACACCTTTTTCAGAAAAAAATATCATTTCATTGCATTGTTTTGTATAGAGAGTGTTAAATACTGATATTTCTTTTAACTTGGTTTCAAAAATAATTTTTTTTTATTGTATATTGGGCTCTGGTGTACATGTGCACATCCTGCATCCTGCAGGATTGTTGCCTAGCTACCTACATGCCATGGTGGTTTGCTGTCTCCATCCCCCTGCGCCCCCTTCCCTTGGCCTACATCAGGCTTTTCTCCTGGTGTTATCTCTCCCCATCCTCCCCACCCCCGCGGCTGTACCTCCCCTCCCCTCCCCTCCACCCCCTCACCTAGTCCACTGAGTGCTGTTCTCTTCCCTGTGCCCAAGTGTTCTCATCATTCATCACCTGCCTATGAGTGAAAACATGTGGTGTTTGGTTTTCTGTACTTGTGTCAGTTTGCTTAGAATAATGGTTTCCAGATTCATCCATGTCTCTACAAAGGACATGAACTCATCATTTTTTATGGCTGCGTAGTATTCCATGGTGTATATGTGCCACATTTTCCTTGTCCAGTCTATCACTGATGGGCATTTGGGTTGGTTTCAGGTCTTAGCTATCATAAACAGTGCTGCAACAAACATACTTGTGCATGTGTCTTTATAATAGAGCAATTTATAATCCTTTGGGTATATACCCAGTAATGGGATTGCTGAGTCAAATGGAATTTCTATTTCTAGATCCTTGAGGAATTTCCACACTGTCTTCCCTAATGGTTGAACTAATTTACACTCCCACCAACTGTCTAAAATTGTTCCTTTTTCTCCACATCCTCTCCAACATCTTTTGTCTCCAGATTTTTTAATGATTGCCATTCTAACTGGCGTGAAATGGTATCTCAATGTGGTTTTGATTTGCATTTCTCTAATGACCAGTGATGATGAGCATTTTTTCATATGTTTGTTGGCCGCAAATGTGTCTTCTTTTGAAAAATGTCTGTTCATATCCTTTGTCCACTTTTGAATGAGTTAGTTTGTTTTCTTGTAAATCTGCTTTAGTTCTTTGTAGATTCTGGATATTAGCCATTTGTCAGATGGGTAGCTTGTAAAATTTTTTTCCAATTCTGTTGGTTGCCAGTTCACTCTAATGATTAATTCTTTTGCTGTGCAGAAGCCCTTAAGTTTAGTTAGATCCCATTTGCCTATTTTGGCTTTTGTTGCCATTGCTTTTGGTGTTTTAGTCACAAATTTCTTGCCTGTGCCTATGTCCTGGATGGTGTTGCCTATGTTTTCTTCTACGGTTTTTATGGTGTTAGTTCTTATGTTTAAATCTCTAATCCATCTGGAGTTAATTTTTGTATAAGGTGTAAGGAAGGGGTCTAGTTTCAGCTTCCTGCATATGGCTAGCCAGTTTTCTTAACACCATTTATTAAACAGGTAATCCTTTCCCCATTGCTTGTTTTTGTCAGGTTTGTCAAAGATCAGATGGTTGTAGATGTGCAGTGTTATTTCCGAGGCCTCTGTTCTGTTCCATTGGTTTATATCTGTTTTGGTATGAGTACCATGCTGTTTTGATTGCTGTAGCCTTGTAGTATAGTTTGAAGTCAGGTAGCATGATACCTCCAGCTTTGTTCTTTTTGCTTAGGATTGTCTTGGCTATGAGGGCTCTTTTTTGGTTCCATATTAAGTTTAAAGTGGTTTTTTCCAGTTCTGTGAAGAAGGTCAATGGAAGCTTGATGGGGATAGTGTTGAATCTATACATTACTTTGGACAGTATGGCCATTTTCAAAATATTGATTCTTCCTAACCATGAGCATGGAATGTTTTTCCATCTATTTGTGTCCTCTCTTATTTCCTTGAGCAGTGGTTTTTAGTTCTCCTTGAAGAGATCTTTTACATCCTTTGTTGTATTCCTAGATATTTCATTCTCTTTGTAGCAGTTGTAAATGGGAGTTTGCTCATGATTTGGCTGTCTGTGTGCTGTTGGTGTATAGGAATGCTTGTTATTTCTGCACAGTGATTTTGTATCCTGAGACGTTGCCGAAGTTGCTTATCAGCTTAAGGAGGTTTTGGGCTGAGATGATGGGGTCTTCCAAATATACGATCATGTAGTCTGTAAATAGGCACAATTTGACTTCTTCTTTTCCTAACTGAATGCCCTTTATTTCTTTTTCTTGCCTAATTACTCTGGGTAGAACTTCCAATACTATATTGAATACGAGTGGTGAGAGAGGGCATCCTTGTCTAGTGCCAGTTTTTAATGGGAATGCTTGTAGTTTTTGCCCGTTTAGTATGATATTGGCTGTGGGTTTGTCATAAATAGCTTTTACTATTTTGAGATACATTCCATCGATACCTAGTTTATTGAGAGTTTTTAGCATAAATGGCTGCTGAATTTTTTCTAAGGCCTTCTCTGCATCTATTAAGATAATCATGTGGTTTTTGTCTTTGGTTCTGTTTATGTGGTGGATTATAGATTTGCATAAGCTGAACCAGCCTTGCATCCCTGGGATGAAGCCTACTTGATGGTGATGGATAAGCTTTTTGATGTGCTGTTGGATTTGGTTTGCCAGTATTTTTTTGAAGATTTTTACATCAATATTCAACAGGGATATTGGCTTGTAGTTTTCTTTTTTAGTTGTGTCTCTGTCAGGTTTTGGTATCAGGATGATATTGGTCTCATAGAGTTACAGAGGATTCCCTCTTTTTGTATTGTTTGGAATGGTTTCAACAGGAATGGTACCAGCTCCTCTTTGTACGTCTAGTAGAATTTAGCTGTGAATTCGTCTGGACTTTTTTTGGCTGGTAGGCTATTAATTGCTGCCTCGACTTCAGACCTTGTTATTGGTCTATTGAGGGTTTCAACTTCTTCTGGCTTAGTCTTGGGAGGGTGCAAGTGTCCAGGAATTTACCCATTTCTTCCATATTTACTGGTTTATGTGCATAGAGCTGTTTGTAGTAATCTCTGATGGTAGTGTGTATTTCTGAGGAATTGGTGGTGATCTCCCCTTTATCATTTTTTATTGCATCTATTTGATTCTTCTTTTATTTTTTATTAGTCTAGCTAGCAGTCTATTTTGTTAATCTTTTCAAAAAACCAGCTCCTGGATTTACTGATTTTTTGAAGGTTTTTTTGTGTCTCTATCTCCTTCAGTTCTGCTCTGATCTTAGTTATTTCTTGTCTTCTGCTAGCTTTTGAGTTTTTTTATCTTGCTTCTCTAGCTCTTTCAATTTTGACGATAGGGTGTCGATTTTAGATCTTTCCTTGTTTCTCATGTGGGCATTCATTGCTATAAATTTCCCTCTAGATACTGCTTTAAATGTGTCCCATAGATTCTGGTATGTTTTGTCTTCATTCTCATTGGTTTTGAAGAGTATTTTTATTTCTGCTTCATTTCATTGTTTATCCATTTGTCATTCAGGAGCAAGTTGTTCAGTTTCCATGTGATTGTGCAGTTTTGAGTGCTTTTCTTAAACCTGAGTTCCAGTTTGATTGCCCTGTAGTCTGAGAGACTGTTATGATTTCCATTCTTTTGCATTTGCTGAGGAGTGATTTACTTCCAATTAAGCGGTCTGTTTTAGAGTAAGTGTGATGTGGTGCTGAGAAGAATGTATATTCTGTTGATTTGGGGTGGAGTGTTCTGTAAATGTCTATTAGGTCTGCTTGGTCCAGATCTGCATTCAAGTCCTGGATATCCTTGTTGACTTTCTGTCTCGTCTCATTGATCTGTCCAATATTATCAGTGGAGTGTTAAAGTCTCCCACTATTATTGTGTTGGAGTCTAAGTCTCTTTGTAGGTCATTAAGAACTTGCTTTATGTATCTTGGTGCTCCCGTATTGGATGCATATATGTTTAGGATAGTTAGCTCTTCTTCTTCATTGCTCCTTTTACCATTATGTAATGCCCTTCTTTGTCTCTTTTGATCTTTGTTGGTTTAAAGTCTGTTTTATGAGAGACTAGGATTGCTACCTCTGCTTTTTTTTTTTGCTCTCCATTTGCTTGGTAGATCTTCTTCCATCCCTTTATTTTGAGTCTGTGTGAGTTTTTGCACGTGAGATGGGTCCCCTGAATACAGCACACCATTGGGTTTTGACTTGTTATCCAGTTTGCCAGTCTGTGTCTTTTGTTTGGGGCATTTAGACCATTTACATTCAATGTTAATATTGTTATGTTTGAATTTGATCCTGCCATTTTGTTACTGGCTGTTTTGCCTGTTAGTTGATGTGGTTTCTTCATTACATTGTTGTTCTTTACCATTTGGTACGTTTTTGCAGTGGCTGGTAGGTTGTTCCTTTCCATGTTTAGTACTTCCTTCAGCAGTTCTTGTAAGGCAGGTCTTTTAGTGACAAAATCTCTCAGCAATTGCTTGTCCATAAAGGATTTTGTTTCTCCTTCACTTATGAAGCTTAGTTCTTCTTTAAGGATGTTGAATATTGGCCCCCACTCCCTTCTAGCTTTTAGAGTTTCTGCTGAGAGATGCACTGTGTGTCTGATGGTCTTTGCTTTGTGGGTGACTCAACCTTTCTCTCTGGCTGCCCTTAGGATTTTTTCCTTCATTTCAACTCTGGTGAATCTGATGATTATGTGCCTTGGAGTTGCTCTTCTTGAGGAATATCTTTATGGTGTTCTCTGTGTTTCCTGGATTTGAATGTTGTCCTGCCTCGTTAGGTTGGGGAAGTTCTCTTGGATAATATCCTGAAGAGTGTTTTCCAACTTGGATTCATTCTCCCTGTCACATTCAGGTATGGCAATCAAGTGCAGATTAGGTCTTTTCACGTAATTCCATAGTTCTTGGGGGCTTTGTTTGTTTCTTTTCACTCTTTTTTCTCAAATCTTGCCTTCTCATTTTACTTCATTGATTTGATCTTCTATCTCTGATATCCTTTCTTCCGCTTATCGATTCGGCTATTGAAACTTGTGCATGCCTTGCGAAATTCTTGTTCTCTGTTTTTCAGTTCCATCAAGTCATTTATGTTCTTCTCTAAGCTGGTTATTCTAGTTAGCATTTCATTTAACCTTTTATCAGCGTTCTTAGTTTCTTTGCATTGGGTTAGAACATGGTCTTTTAATTCAAAGAAGCTTGCTATTATCCACCTTCTGACGCCTGCTTCTGTCAGTTTGTCAAACTCATTTTCTGTCTTGTTTTGTTCCCTTGATGGTGAGGAGTTGTGATCCCTGGGAGGAGAAGAAGTGTTCTGGTCCTTGAAGGTTTCATCCTTTTGGTGCTGTTTTTTTTCCCATCTTCATGGATTTATCTCCCTTCAATCTTTGAAGTTGGTGATTTCAGGAGAAATCTCTGAGTGGACATCCTTTCTGTTGCTGTTGGAGTTGTATCTTTTTTGGCCTGTAGAGGCGCTGCTGGGTTGCCTCAGATTCAGTTAGGTTGCTAGGTGGGTGGTTTTCCCCTGGGGTTTGTTTGCAGGTGAAATTAGCCCTGCCTTCCCAACAGCATCTCTCCTTCCCCAAGCTCAATCTTCCTGGTTGGGGTCAAACTGGTGTATTTGCTGCCAAGCTCTCTGGTGTGCGGGCTTCAGTTTGAGTTTTGTGGGGTGTGGGGCCTGCCAGGCCTTATGACCTGTTTTCCTGCTTTCATCTCTGCCTCTTTCTATGGGATGGGCTGTTCTGTCCCACTGG
The DNA here is from genome assembly GCA_004027835.1 of Alouatta palliata. Taxonomy (NCBI): domain Eukaryota; kingdom Metazoa; phylum Chordata; class Mammalia; order Primates; family Atelidae; genus Alouatta; species Alouatta palliata. The sequence goes on along the minus strand of PVKV010028942.1, from coordinate 3,889 downwards.
AATTAGTCCAAACTTCCACCCAGGTCCAGCTGATAACTTGTGGCACCAGGTGGGAGCCCTCGCTCAGATTTGCACTGACAACCCACAGAACCCCTCAGTTAGGCGGGACTCTTATGGACTGTGGGTTGCAAGAGGGATGATGTACGGACAGGATCTAAATCAGAGCACCGAGGGGGTGAAGTCCCCTGATCCTCCAAGCTGGCTGCACATTACAGGTGGGGAAGTGCCCCACCCTGTCTTGGTTTGTTCTATCTGGGCAGCTCTTGCCCGGCTTTGACTCCTTCCCTGGGCTATTTTTAGAGTCCTTCCAGTCCCCTTTAAATGAACCCAGCACCTCATTTGGAATCATGAAGTCCTCTAGCCCTCTGCGTCTCATTTGCTGGGAGCTGCATCCCAGTGTTGCCTCCTCTCGGCCATCTTGGCACCGCCTATCAAGCTCAAAAATAATTCTTACAAATAAATTATCTTTAAAATCAGCATCAAATACACTAATTAAAGAATAATGAAAATATTAATGTGCTGATTAATGATGGATTCTAATCAATCCTGGACAATAAAACTAGGCATGGAATATAAAATGCAATGAAAATTCAAAGTACATAATGATTTGGTCTATGTGAAATCCTGTTAACAGATTATATATTTATTGTTGATTATATTTCCTGGAGTGTGTATGTCAGTCTATTAAAAAATCTCAGGAAAATACATTATTTGAGAGACTGTAGGTCAATGACAACCTTAGAATAATAAGACCAATACCAGTGACTTCTGTATGTATTCTTACAACAACCAATCACTTCTTATTCCTATGATATGTGGTTCCAAAAGATGAGAATTTGACGCTTTCACCTCACAAGAGCTGTTTCCTAGTACAAATCTTAATACACAACAAAAATCAATCTGACCACAGGATATCTACTGTTAGACAACTTATTTCTCTTTATTCTAGATTGGAAGTGTCCATGAAAATAGAACCTGCTTCCCAGAGGGGATATTAAGACCATTCACATAATTTCTTCCCATTCGTCAAAGAATTAACATGTGCCAGATTGAACTTTAGTCACAAGCCCTAGTATTTTAAGAAATGTCATCATTTACTACTTGGAGAGATGAATGAGGTTATGTAGTCATAACAGATAAATTATTATTCCTCAAATATCCCTACTTTCATTTATAAAGTATAATTCTGAAGAAGTATATAACTTTCAGGGGAACATTTTTCAACTCCCTGAATAGCCACACCTGCCCCCATACCTGTGTAGTCCTTCCTTTCATGGCATGATGAGGACTTTAACAGACTACAGCTGTGAGGAATTTTGAAAACTAGACAAGAATATTTGAGAGAAAATTCTGATTTGAAATACATGTTTAGACTCTCATCACTAATTTAACTAAATTCTGGTTGTTTCGCATTAGAATACAAGCATTCTTCTGGGTGAGGTAAGTACTTACTCAAGAGTTAAATTTTACCTGTAATCCCAGCACTATAAGAGGCTGAGTAAGGAGGATCGCTTGAGGTCAGGAGTTTGAGACCATCCTGGCCAAAATGGTGGACTCTACTAAAAATACACAAATTAGCTGGGCATGGTAAAAATACACAAATTAAAATACACAAATTAGCAGGCACCTGTGGTCCCAGCTACTTGGGAGACTGAGGCAGGAGAATCGCTTGAACCCAGGAGGCAGAGGTTGTAGTGAGTTAAGATCATGCCACTGTACTCCAGCCTGGGCAACAGTGAGACTCTGTCTCAAAAAAAAAAAAAAAAAAAAGAAAGAAAGAAAAGTAAAGTTAAATTTTAAAGCTGGTTACAAGAAAACTGAAAGAAATCAGATGCTTATCTGACTGCCTACGTAGAAGCTGATGGAAACGTCAAGGAAGAGTACTATCAGGTAAAAGGTTGATTTCTCTCTGCAGGCTTTTATTTAATCAGTCTCTTATTTCAAACAGAGTGTGCCCAGAATGCCATAGGTTCTCAGGAAACATGGCTTAATGGCAGTGATGATGGCACTCAGAGATGCTAACATCCTCATCATTTTAGACTAAGTAGGTAAGTTGGAAAGCCACTCTCTTAGTAATGAGGGTGAGAGGCTTGGAAGTTTTTGTTGGTGTTTCTACAATTCTCAGCCATTTTGGGATACAAGATGAGTCTCACTGGCAGGTGTTAGATTATTAGGAAAATTAAGCAGATGGCATTGGCAAGCTATGCCTCCCCTTTCCTCAGCTGCCAGGAATTCTTGCCCTCAGGCTTAGCTTCACATATGCTTGTTTAAAAGCTCTTGCCATTTCAAGGAAACAGAATCCGTGTCATTATTCAAGCACGCCCATGACTATGAACAAATAGCATTATCCACATTTTCCCAGATTGTTAGGCAAAAACCGTTCTATGTGTGTTGCCCATAACCTGCCACTGTGCATTCCACCAAAGCAGCTCATGTCACTGACTCAGAGGAGGAAAGTGAGTGTATCTCAGCAGTTGTTTGCAAGGTTCAGTGTACCGTAATATGGATCTGAGGTCCTGCGTCATCACACGATCAAGAGCAGCCAAGCCTCCAGTCTGTACACAATGAAATCACAGAAAATAGCATTTTCAAGAATAGTGTTTCGTATTGTCTCAGCCAGTCAACTTTGGTAACATTATGTTTGTTTTTTTAATCGTAGGTTCATTGATCAGCCAGTCTTAAGAGACCACTCAAGTTTGACAGAGGATCTCATACAGATGCCTAATTAAGTCTATTAACATAATGAAGCCATGAAATGTTATGAATTAAAAGCGCTCTGAACATTCAGATTATCCTAACAAAAATAAAATAACATAACCTGTGACTGTATGTGTCAATTATATATTTGTATATGCAGGTATACATAATTAAAATACAATTCTAAATCTATTACAGTGAGCAAAATGTAAAAGATCTACTGAACATGTACCAGGAGCTGAGCGTTGTGAAATGCATTGGGGCTGCAATAAGAAACAAGACAGACACAGCCCCTGCTCTCAATAACCTTAAAAATAAGGAAAAAGAAAAGTGGATGACAATGAAAAACTACAGAAAGAAGAAACCTAACTGATGCAGGACAGGCATGCACCCAAATTGGGGTTTAGCCTGTCAGGGTTCCTGATTCTACCCAGGAAAGAATTAAAAGCTGGTGGTATTAGACAGTAACATTGAATGAACCAGAGCCGCTCATTGCAGACCAGGGCTAACGCTTAAGCAGTGCACCCAGAGCTGGAAGCATATGGGCTGTTGGCAGCTGTATTAATGCCTACCTTTAATTATATGCAAGTTAAGGGGTGGGTTATTCAGAAATCTCTAAAAAAAAAAAGGGGGGGGGTAGTAACCTAGGGGCTGTTGCCATGAATAAGGAGTGGTAACTGACAGGTTGTTGCCATGGCATTTGTAAACTGTCATGGTGATGGTGGGAGTGTCTTATACTAATGGGCAGTGAGGGTAACTAGAGGTTGCCTTTAACGCTACCTATTGCTTCTGGCCAGTTTCTTCACTCCATCCTGTCTGGCCTAGGAAATAAATCCTGCCAATCTCCTACCTTACAACCTCTACCTAGAAGAGAAGTACTGGTGCAATGTTTTGTGATAGTTGAAGGGTGTTAGGAGTTTGCCGGGAAAAGCACACAAGTGATGGGAGAACTGGTAAAAACTCAAACTTGAAAATCAAGATATATTTGAGGTTATGGAATTAGTTTGACATGGCTGAGATGTCACAAGTGAGGAGAGGAGGGCCACAGAGGTGACCGGTTCATATCCTGAAGGACCCTAAAACTTAAGGAGTAGACACTGAGCCCATCCATAAGCCACTGAGGGTTTTTAAGCAGGGGAGAAACACGGTTCAATCTGCATTTCAAGAACAGCACTTAGAATACCCTATGGGG
>PVKV010028941.1:0-24315 GCA_004027835.1 Alouatta palliata | reverse complement strand
TGGGTGGATGGATGGATGGATGGATGGATGGATGGGTGGGTGGGTGGATGGATGGATGGGTGGATGGATGGATGGATGGGTGGATGGATGGGTACGTGGGTGGATGGACAGACAGATGGATTGGTGAATTGATAGGAAAAAGGGAGAAAGGAAGAACGGCAGGATGGTGTATAAAGAGCTGAAGATGATGATGATGGTGATGATGGGGACGATGACAACAATGACGGTGCAAACACATATATAGCACTCACCATGTGCCAGGCACTGTATTAAGACATTTCCATGTATTCATTTATCTAATCCTCACAATAATACTGGGTGGCAGGTATCAGTCAAGCCTGGAATCCCAAGTTCAAACAGACCACATGGACGTGCAGGATGTTCCTTGGCCAGTTGTTGGCAGGGCAAGGGCCCAGGCAGGTCATGGTGTCTTAAAAGAATGTTCTTTGAGCCGGATGTGGTGGCTCATGCCTGTAATCCCAGCATTTTGGGAGGCTGAGGCAGGCAGATCATGAGTTCATGAGTTCAAGAGTTTGAGACCAGCCTGGCCAACATGGTGAAACTCCGTCTCCACTAAGAATACAAAAATTAGCTGGGTGTGGGGGCGCATGCCTGTAATCCCAGCTACTCCGGAGGCTGAGGCAGGAGAATTGCTTAGATCCAGGAGGTGGAGGTTGCAGTGAGCCAAGATCACACCACTGCACTCCAGCCTGGGCGAAAGAGCAAGACTCCACCTCAAAAAAAAAAAAGTTCTTTGAGATGGAGCAAAGAGAAAGAGGGGCAAGGAAGGAATAACAGAGGGTGGGCAGAGAGGAGGAGAGGAGGATCAGGGCATCTCTATTTGGCAGTGAAAGAAACTGAGGCACAGACAAGTTGGGGACCCTCCCATGTCCACAGTTGGAAGTTGGTCCCATCAGGACTTGAGCCCAGGGCATCTGACCCTGGGGGCCTGATGGTTGACTAGATCCCTGGAAGGCAGACCGTCAGGTCATTTCTTCCTCATGCTTTTACATGTTGTTTGAATCATTTTCATGAGCAAACATTTTTACTGTTAAAAAAAAAAAAAAATGAAGCCACCTTCATTATTCTCTCTTCAAGGAAAAATAAGATGTGTTTCCTCCTTTTGGCTTCTCTGCCCACCCTCTGCTATTCCTTCCCCACCTCCCTTTTTCTTTCTTCCAGCTCAAACAACATTCTTTTAAGACACCATGACCTGCCTGGGCCCCTGCCCTGCCTACAACCCACAAACAACACATCCTGCACACCCATGCTGTGGTCTCTTTGAACTTGGGATTTTCGGTCTTGATCGGTCAGACTGGGGAGGAGCAGGGGTGGGAGACCTCTGTGACATCACTGCCTCCTTCCCCTCTGGAGGAGGACATAAAGCTGGGAGTCCGGCCCCGCTTAACCTGAAACGGGGCCCCATGCAGGGTAGAGGCCTGCCAGCTGCCAGGGATCATGGGACTGTAAGACGACCCCAGGAAGTCCCTGGCACAACCCAAGGAATTTGCTACAGGGAAGGTGTCTGGTGCTGGGGCTACGATGGCCAGGCTCTCATTTTTCCCTCCTCTTCAACAATTTTTTTGAGTGCCTAAAATATGCCAGACGTTATCCTTGGCCCTGGAAATACCACAGTGAATAAGACAGACCAAGCCCCAGCCCTCATGGGGCATCGAGGAGGACAGGCAAGGAGGAAGCTGGTGGGATAGAAACTCATGTGAGGAAGTGATTCAGACAAATAACACAGAGGAGAGGAGGAGATGGGATGCTGCTTTAAGTGGAGTGATCAGAGAAGGCCAATCTGAAGAAATGATATTGGAGCAGAGATCTGAAAATGAGAACTTGTTGATAATGACGTAAACATGTATTTGGTTACTTTTGATTTTGAAGATCTTTTTGAAAGAATCTTTCCTATTGCAAATGTTATTGATCTGCAAGGTACATTACCCCTAACGGCACCAAGGCAAGGGCTAAGTTTACCCCATGGATACAGAACCCAGGGAAGCACGTGTGTATGCACTAAGATTCCATGAGCCTAGTGAGGCAAGCCTGGTTCCCATCAGCAGCCAGAGCAGCCACTAACACTTTGCTCTCATTCTGATGAATGCATATGTTAAACATTAGAGAACTGGGGGAAATGGTGCCCGAGGATGAGGGCTGGAATGTGAAAACAAACCCATTAAGACCCTGCCTGGGTTTTCTCAGACCCTAAAGTCTGATGAATAATAAAAGTATTCTTACATATGCACCTAGTACCAGGGCCCACTTACAATTAAGAAACTTTCTGCCAGGCCCAGTGGCTCATGGCTGTAATCCCAGCACTTCGGGAGGCCAAGGTGGAGGGATCACTTGAAGCCAGGCCAGGAGTTCCAGACCAGCCTGGGCAATGTGACAAAACCCCATCTCTACTAAAAAAATAAACTAGCCAGATGTGGTGGTGTGCACCTGTAGACCCAGCTGCTCAGAAGGCAGAAGCATAAGAATTGCTGGAAGCCAGGGGCAGAGGTCAGCTGAGCTCACAGCCTTGCACTCCAGCCTGGGCAACAGAGTGAGCCTCTGTATAAAAAAAAATAAAAAAAATTTTTTAAATTAAAAAAAAAAGGCTTCCCAGACCCTAGACCCTAAAGATTAGATAAAGAGGGAATGGAACAGATCTGCTGGTAAGGTGTACAGTCCGACACGTAAGCATAGAGCTTAGAATATACATAAGCACTGGAGAAAAGCTTGTAATTTTCAGTTGGTCTGGTGAGTTACTCCAACCTTCTCCCTGTAACCGGTTGCAGAAATAAACTTCATTCTTTCTCAGTCTGTCTGCATCTCTTTATTGGACCACGAGAACAAGCAGGTGGACCTTTTTCATTCGGAAACACTAGGATCACCCCCGCCACAACACCCACCCCCACCCCCTGCCTTCTCCCTATTTACAAAATGGGGTGTTGAGCTAGATCAGAGTTTCCAGATTTAGACACCTTCATGGCGCAGGTAGATAATATAAGTGTGTGAAGCTGCCAGCTGGGAGGCAATAGGGAGGGGTGGCAACTGCGGCAGCAGCAACAGAGCCTGCTGGGCTCATGCATTCAGTCTGCTTCTCAGAAACAGAAGACTGAGGTCAAACAAAACCCATCGGTAGGCCAGACTCAGCTCTTGGGCCCCAAGTTTGAGCCCCCAGCATTGGTTATTTTGTGTTGGTGGGTAAAGAGGGTGGTGGAGGGAGTAAGTCTGGCTGGGGAAATCATTACAAATGTATGTAAAAGGTGACTGGCGTATAGTAGATGCTCAAGACGTAGAAGCTTTGCCTGGCATTCAAGGCCCCTGAGACTAGACCCCTGAGGGACGTTTCTTCACTCAGTAAGCAACGTGGGCCCCAGTGAGCCTTGGCACCATCAGGGCCTGGAACTTGCCCGCCTCAGGCCTTGGGACCAATCAGGGTAGGTTCAGGGGCTACTCTTGTGTTGTTGACACCAGCTGTGGGCTCTTCTAGTCTGAAGGACCTCTCCCCCTAAAACACACACACACCACACACACACACACACACTCACACACACAAACACGCACTCACACACACACTGCCTGCTGTGCCTGAGCTCACCTAGGACCCCATGGAGGAAGGTAGGGAGGATCAGCAGAGCCCAGTTCTTGGAACCCCCTGTCTGAGGCCGTTCTCCCCTCCCAGCACCCCCAGGCGCCACAGGGATAGTTCCATTTGCTCATCAGGATCTTCCAACTTTAAGCTGGAAGGGCCTCAGAGACTATCAATCCAGCTCCGTCATTTTCCAGCTGGGTAAACCACAGCACAGAGAGAAGCAGTGACTCCCCCAAGGTGACACAGTAAAGTCACAAGAAGCCAAATTTGGATCCAAAGTCTTCATTAAATCAACAAACATCTATTAGGCACTTTTTACACACAGGTGCTGTTCCAGAAGTCAGAGTCCTTGACACCTGCCGAGTCTGCTCAGCTCCCTATATCGACCCACCCCTCTGGGATCTCTCCAACCTATTCCTGTGTCCTGGCACCCAGGACAGGATTCCGGACCTCCTCATGAGTTGGGGAGAAGCCTTGAGGGGTCTGATTTGGCTATTGTGAGAAAATAGGGCACCCACTGATTCCCACAGGGCCAGAGGACAGGCCAGAGGCTCTAATGGCAGGAAGTGGGGAGGACCACGAGTCACCCAACTCAATCCACACTGTCCCCTCAGCACCCAAAATCCAGGCCCAGGCTCTGCTGAGCGCTGCGGACCTGCAGGAGTTACCACCTCCCTCCTCAGATCTGGGGACATCCAAGGCTCCGTGTGGCCAAATCAGCAGTGTTAATGATAGAGTCATGAGCAGGGCGGGACATGGCACAGCCCCAGCTGAGCAGGCATGTGTCCTCTGCCCTCGGGGGGCTGTGACCAGGCGAGTCATCCCCACAGGTGGCCAACTCAGCAGCCTCCAAGCACATTAGCCCCTTCCCTGCCCCCAGCTGGCTTTTCCCATCTCAGCAAATGGCGCTGCCTCCACCCTAGCCGCCAAGCCAGCCCAGGCAATCTCTCCCTCCCACTCCCTCACCCCTTCTGACCATCAGCTCTACCTCCCAAACACCTCTTGGCCCTTCCCTTCCTCTTTGCCCCCACCCTCACCTCTACCATCACCATCCTGGTTCCAGTCACCCTCTCTCAGCTGAGACCTCAGCAGCTCCTGATCTCCCTGGACCCAGGCTCACTGCATTCCTTGCTGCAGGCAATTGTGTTCCCTCTGACACGTGTATGCAATTGCGTCCTTCCCCTGCTGAAAAGCCTTCCCTGGATCCCCCCAAGGTAAACGAGGATGACAAGACGAAGGAGAACTAAGGGGCCCTACCATCTAGGGCTCCAATCTGGGCGCAGCTGCTTCTGAATTTCAGGGCTCTGGGCAAGTGATTTAACTTCTCTGAGGCTCAGTCTCCTAATTGGTAAAATCTGGAAATATTTATTTATTTATTCATTTATTTGATTATTACTTTCTTTTGAAACTGGGTCTCATTTTGTTGCCCAGCCTGGAGTGCAATGGCACAATCTCAGCTCACTGCAACCTCTGCCTCTCGGATTCAAGCAATCCTCCTGCCTCAGCCTCCCGTATCCAGGATTACGGGTGTGCACCACCACACCCAGGTAATTTTTGTATTTTTAGTAGAGACGGGATTTCATCGTGTTAGCCAGGCTGGTCTGGAACTCCTGAACTCACGTGATCCGCCTGCCTCGGCCTCCTAAAGTGCTAGGATTACAGGCGTGAGCCACCCCGCCCAGCCTAAAGTCTGAAATAATTTAGGAGTAAGAAACAAATATATGTAAAGGGTGCCTGGCATATAGTTGATGCTCAAGACATAGAAGCTTTGCCTGGCACTCAAGGCCCCTGAGACTAGACCCCTGAGGGACCTCTCTTCACTCAGTGCCCGACCACTGTCCTGATCAAAATTCCTCTGGGCGTTCTTGCTGCCCCCACTGGGGGACTGCTCCCTGACCTGGGGGTCTCCATGAATCTCTGCCCATCACCGACCTTCCTGCTCTCCCCTTCACTCCCCTAACTCCACGTTTTTCCTCCAGCACCCACTCCACTGGAAGACTCAGCACTGCTATTTCTTTTGTGGATTTACATCCCACATCCTAATAAAAAAATTAAGACTGCCTGTAAAATATGCCCTGGATAAGGTTTTATTTTTTTAAGTGAGGAAATTAAGTCAAAGAATTAGGAAAGAAAGAAAAGGACAGGTCTGGACATCCTCTCTGGTTGTTAGATTTCACTGTGAGTTCCCTAGTGGCCCAGGAGAAAAAAGGAAATATAACCGGTTTTATGAATCATGGTGCTCACAAAGTAAAACTAAACCAGCTGACGGAAAAAAGCCCTGCTCTTCTAGGCCCTGAGAACTGAGGGAAATCCATCCCCTTCCCACCCTGGGCGGGCTTTCGTGGATGGTGAAAGCGTGGAATATTGAACCATGTGGTTCACAGCACCCTCATATTTGGGTCTGGCTTGACCCCTGGGTTTATTTTGGGATGAGGTGTCTATAGAAATATGTGTTTTGGGTCTTTCAGACTCTTCTCCATGAGAATTCTTTGTTTTCATCAAAGCTTTGTTTGAATAGTGCCAGGGAATGTAGAGTCGCCCTCCCTGGCATTGGGTCTTCCTTGCAGGTGCCAGAGCAGCCACCCAAAGTCCTCCAAAGGCAGCCAACCTGGGGCTAGAGTTGAGGTCCCACTGTGAGAATCAGCCCAGGTCCAGCACTTTCTACTGATTCACTCAGAGCTGGGGGACACTCATACCTGGAAAGGGGGTGGGGGCAGCACCTCTGTAGGGCATCCCCCAGTGCAGGGCCTATATCTCGGCAGCCCCTTCAATGAAACTTGGACCGTTCTGCTTCCTTGAACACATGGAGACAGAGGGAGAGAGTGACTTGCCTTAAACCACACAGCCAGGGAGAGGCAAACCAAGGTAAAAGACAGAAAATTGGCCCCAGAGTTAGAGACTTGGATTCGTCGGGGCCGCCGATCATCGTTTCTTGAAAAACTCTTTTTCTTTCACAAGGCAGCTCTGTCCAGTGAAAACCCACCATCTAAATCTGACCCGTCCGCTGTGGATCTCACAAGCCAGGTTGCTGGCGAGACGGTCTCACAAGAACCTTCACGGGACAGAAGGGCTCCGCACCTTTCCCCAGATCACTCGTTTATTCAGCGGACATTTCTTGGGCCCCCAGCAAGGGCCAGGCAATGCACAGATGAAGAGGAGCTGGACGCAGCCTGCCTCATAGGTGAGCACAGTTGATGTGGAGTGTGGAAGTGTTGTTAGCAGGGAGTTGATTATTCTACCCTGATAAAGGAATGTGCTGAGGGCATGGATGCTAACAATGGGAGCCAGCATTTATTGAGCGCTTATGGTATGCCGGCTCTGACTAAGCACTTTGTAGACATCACCCTTAATCCTTGCAACAGACCCGGGATGGGAGCCCTGCTGTTGCCTCTGCTTTGTAGAGGGAGAAAGTCTGTCAGATTAAGGAATGCAGCCGAGGTCTCTTACTAATCAGGATGGAAGCAGAGAGGCAACTCCAGTCCACGGGGCTCCAGAGTTTGTATTTTAGTTGTGCCATCCCATGACTCCAAGGAGGGTGAGCCAGCAGGCACCTGTGTCCCCTCATGGGTTGTTGGTGCCTGTAGGCTGCAGGCACCAACCCCCCGTTGTGTCACACAACCCCAACTTCAGCCCTGCCAAAGGTGTGGCTGTCTGGTGTCTGACCCCCTGGTCCCCAGCAGCACTCTTGGACAGCGGCCTGGTCGCAAAAGAGTTCAAGAGACACCCAGTTTCCACCTGTCCCCACACCATTAAGGTCCTCTGGGCACCAGCCACCCAACTTCATGACTCCAGCAGCCCTTACAGCCTGAGCCTCCCAGGGCGTGAGTGCAAAACTTCCAGTTCCTGTTGGCCTTGGAAAGGGCCGGGGTTGGGGGCCTATCCCAGAGCTAGGAAAGAGGCCCCTGTCAGAAGGGCCCTGATGGCTGGGGTGAGGGAATAGGGGTACACACACTCCCAGAAAGTCAGGAAAGGAGAAGGCTTAGAGGTAACTCGGAACTCCTGTGGGTTTGCGCTTAAACAGATTAAATAGTAGCCACTCAGGACAAAGCAGGCAGGTTTCAAAGCCTGCCCGCTCCTCTTCCCCCTCCAGAAGTCCCTGTAGCCCTGATGCAGGAGCCTGAGGTTGCCTAGATGCTCTCAGAAAGTGTCTGATTGGTCACCAATAAGAAGGCCCAGAAAGGACAAGCAATTGGCCAAAGGCCACACAGCCCATGTTCTTTCCCCTACAACCAGGGAGAAAGGAAGGCACCGGGGGTGGAGGGGAAGAAACAATGGTCACACAAGTGAGGCAAGCCACACCAGTAGTGGATAGAGCATGGGGACAGCAGCAGGCCCCACCCGAGGCTACCACCCACCAGCTGGGTGACCATGGTGGACGCTTCGCCACTCTGGGTCTTTACAACACATGCCCCTTGACATCTCCCAGGGAGGTGGCTGTGCTTATCTCCCAATCTGCTGATGTTTATAAAGTACCAGCAGGCACTCAGCACATGTTAGTCCCCATCCTGATCCTTCATGATCTGCCTTCTCCAGGAAGCCCTCCTAGATGTCTCTGGTTCCCAGGGAATGTGCTGTTCTCTAAGCAGCCCCCACAGGCTTCTGCACTGGGAAACCACTGTTTCAACTCTATTCCTCTTGTTACAGTGCTAAGTAAGACTGCACATTCCAGAAGGACAGGGACAGGGACACTCTATGCCTTTGGCTCAGGGAGATGAGGAAGCTGATGTAAGTGAAAAGCATCTAGATTTGCAGTGGTATGAGAGTCCTCAGCCACCCATCCCACAGCTGGCTGTTGGCCCCCATGTCCCCTGGGAAGAGGGTTCAGCCGCCCCTCAGCAGAGCTCTTAGTCTGGCCGGCCCCCGTCACCCTGACTGGGGCACTCAGCGTCCTCTGACAACAGAGCTCCTGCTCCTTCCTTCCCAAGCCTGGGCTTGTGGCTCAGTAAAGCCAGAGGGGCCACCAGAGAGGACAGCATGGGAGGAGAAAGGGAGTGCAGGGGACAGAGACATACAGAGAAATGAACGGAGGCAGAAAGAAGTAGAATGAATGACAGAGAGACGGCGGGGCGCGGTGGCTCACGCCTGTAATCCCAGCACTTTGGGAGGCCAAGGCGGGCAGATCACGAGGTCAACAGTTCAAGACCTTCCTGGCCAACATAGCGAAACCCCATCTCTACTAAAAATACAAAAATTAGCTGGGTGTGGTGGCAGGCGCCTGTAGTCCCAACTACTTGGGAGGCTGAGGCAGGAGAATCGCTTCAACTCGAGAGGCAGATGTTGTAGTGAGCTGAGATGGTGCCATTGCACTCCAGCCTGGGTGACAGAGAGAGACCCTGTCTCAAAAAAAAAAAAGAGAGAGACAGAGACAGAGAAAGCCCAAAACAAGGACAAAACAGAGAGAGCCCAGGAAAGGAAGAGAGGCGCAGAGAAAGGAAGAGACAGTGTGATGCAGAGAGACTGAGACAGCCAGAGACGGGGTTGGAGAGGAACAGACTGAAGGACAGACAGAGGGACAGAACGGACAGACAGCACTTCGAGGGAGAACAGGAGGCAGCTCCAAGGCAAGCAGGACAGAGCCAGGAGCACCGAGCCCCAGAGCCCATGTGCTCCCCGCTCCACTTTCCGCTTCCCTGGGGGCTCCCCTGTCCCAAGCCTGCTGCTCCTGGCACTCAGGCAGGGCTTGGGGAGACAGGTAATGATCACTGAACTTGTGCATGGGCTGGGTGCTGGGGCCGCGCCCCCTTGACACCTCCCAGGTGGATGGCTGTACTTATCCCTAATGTGCAGATGAAGAACTGAGGCTGGGCGCCATTAGGTGACTCGGCCAATGACACTGAATGTTAGGGTGCAGGTAGGAAGGTCATGGATAAGGAGACAGAGGCCCAGAGAGGGGCAGTGCCTGGCTCCAGGTCACACAGCAGCCAGCTGCAGAGCCTGGGGCTGGAAACCGGCTCCCCTGGCACCTTGCCTGGCTCCTAAGAAAACAAAGAAAAACTCATTAAGTCTTTGGTAATGAGGCTCCAGGTCTTCTCAGTTGGGCAGTGGCCAACACTCCAGAAGCTGTCAACGCCCACCCTTCTGAATTCTCCATGCCCACCTCCTGCCTCCCGCTGTCTTTTGTGGGAAGGGCACCTCTGAGACTGCCCAAACTTGCCCTCTCTTCTAGGAACCAGGCCCCTGCCGGTGGCATCTCTGTCTCCCCACCCCCTTCAGCCTGGAGGCCCCCCAGCCTAGACTCTCACGTAGAACCAACAGGCAGCAGGGTAGCCGTTTGTACACCCCCCACAGTGACATCAGCCAAGCGTGTCCTCAGGCTCCCCCCAAAGTCCTCGGCCCCCTGGAGAAAGGGAGGGAGGGCCAGCACACTGACTCACTCTGAGTGGCAGCTCTTGGCACACACCTTCGCTTGCCGTGGCCTCTTGCATCCCACAAGGAAGGGACAGGTGAGCAAAGCGTGGCTGGGGGAGGAAGACAGTCCCACAGGTCACCTAGGACAGCTGCCCGCGCGTGAGCTCATGCTCCTGCCATTCCCCGGGACCTCCAGACTGTCTTCCCGTGTGTCCCGGTCCCATCCCTGCCCTGAGCCAAAGTGTGGGCCACCTCGCCCTGCAGCCCCTCCCCCTCCACACATATGCCCTATGTCCTGGGATACAGCGGGCTGGGAAGAGGGGGACACTTCCTGGCTGTGGGATAAGTCAGAGATCCTCCTGGTCCATGGTGGTCCAGTCTGGGCCACTGTTTTCTCGTCTACATCATTTGGGTGGAGGGGGTAGTGTGATGGCCTCTGAGGGTCCTTAGTCTCACCTCTTCTGACCCTCATCATGCCTGCATGACCTCTGGGGCCTGGAGTCCTCATTTCCAGCCTCCAAGGTGGCCCTAGTGCCTCGTAGGCTCATCACGGGCTTCCAGAACCTTCAGGAGACAGCACTCATGGTTCCTGGGGGTCAGGGAGGCATGGACGCTGTCATCTGCCTGGCCTCCTGCCCCAGCCTCTTGACCCAGGGAAGGAGCATGTTGGGGACAAGGATGCAGGGAGTCTGCCTGAGGCTGCTCAGGGCTGCGCCACACATCCCCACGTATCCCCAACCCGGCATGCTGCTGCAGGGGTGAGACACAGCCCGTCTTCACAGAGCTCCCAGTCTGGCGCTGGCAGAGTCTGAGGCAGATGCAGAGATTACAAGACAGCTCTCCCCAGACAAGCGTGTTGCCCAAAAGCCCACTGGGATGGCGAAATGGCAGAAAGGAGCTTTGCAGGTGCTATGAGTTTGCAAACCAGGAAGAGGCAGTCTCTGGCATGCTCCGGAGGTGCCCTCTCCCAGGGGAGGGAAGGGCAGGTTGGGTTTTGTGCCTCACGGAGCCCGGATCATGCAATGGAGTCACACATACTCAGCAGGTTTGGGGGAAAGACTACCCATATTTATGAAGGGAGGGGAGCGTATGCACACAGGCACAGTAGTGTGGCACACAACCCATGTTCACACTGGGCTAGGGTTCTAGTCCTAAAATCAGGTGGAATTTGGCTCTTTACAGCAAAAGGTGTAGGGCACAAAGACGTTTGTTTGCAGCCTCTACAAGCTGCAGAAATGGCTTAAGGTCTGCAGTTACATATCAGAAGAGAGTGAGGCCAGGCACAGTGGCTCACGCCTGTAATCCCAGCACTTTGGGAGGCCAAGGCAAGGTGGATTGGTTGAGCTCAAGAGTTTGAGACCAACCTGAGCAACATGGCGAAACCCCATCTCTACAAAAAATAAAAAGAATTAGCCAGGCATAGTGGTGCACGCCTGTAATCCCAGCTACTCAGGAGGCTAAGGTGGAAGGATCACATGAGCCTGGAAGGTCAAGGATGCAGTGAGACATGTTCATGCCACTGTACTGCAGCCTGGGCAACAGAGTGAGACCCTGCCTCAAAAACGAAAAAAAAGAAAAACAGAATGCTTGTAAGGCAGTTCCTCCATCCAGTCACAGCTATAGTGGTCTGGGTTGTAAATCCAAGGCAGGAAGAATGTGACGGCTTGCCTGATGGATCCTATTATTGGGAGTTTAGCAAGGATGTGGTTATTTTCAAGATGGAATCTCACTCACTCTGTTGCCCAGGCTGGAGTGCAGTGGAGCGATCTTGGCGCACTGCAAACTCCACCTCCCAGGTTCAAGCGATTCTTTTGCCTCAATCTCCCGAGTAGCTGGGATTACAGGCATGCACCACCATCACCCAGCTAATTTTTGTGTTTTTAGTGAAGACAAGCTGGTCTCGAACTCCTGACCTCAAGTGATCCACCTGCCTTGGTCTCCCAAGGTGCTGGGATTATAGGCGTGAGCCACTGCGCCCAGCCAGGTGTGGTTATTCCTGCAGTGGTAGGAATTTAGGGAGTTGCCATGCCAACCAGGCCTCGAACCTTCTGCCTGTAGGTAACTTTTTTTTCTTAACCTTGGGGTCCATCTTCACTGATATAGGGACATCTATTTTGGTATCTGAGATGATGACCTAGAGAGGTCCCCCGGTAACATGGGCCCTGGGTTTAGTCAGGGTTGGGAGCCTTCCTGGGAGGTGACAGTGGAAAAGCAACATGAGGAAGGGACTGGGTGTCAGGCCTCTGTGCCCAGCACACCCCTTCCTTCGCTGTGGTCGCTCTGGGCTCCCCAAGGCCCACCTCCTACCTGTTCCCAGGTGTTCACAGTGCCTCCTTCCTAGATAAGCTACAGAGATGTCAGAGCTGTTGGTCCCTTAGTGACCCATGGGCCACGAGAGCAGAGAACGGAGAAGGAAGCTGGGTGGTAGGTGGGGAGCTAGGAACAGGGCCCAGGCTAGAATGCAAGGCTCATGCCCTGACTGGCAACCTGTGCACTGCCCTTCTGTGCCTGTTCTCAGACTCCAGGACACGATGCCCCCCAAGCCTGCCAAGGTGTCCCCATCATTCGTGCACTGATTGGCTGTCGGCTTCTCCCACGTCCTGGGCCCGGCTTTCATGCACACTCACCCCCTGTGACCTCATTGTAGCCCCTTCATTCCAATGTGTTGGCCTCTGCCCCCATCCCACTCACAGCCTCCTGAGTCCCCGTCAGGGCTGGCAGCCCAAGGAGTGGGAGGGGAAGCCTGACTCTGCCTGACATGGCAAGTTTTCCCAGGAGAGGTGAAGACTTCTAAACTGGATCCAGTTTTCCAGAGCATTCACCAGCCTGGCCCCACCCCCACTCCCCACCAAAGCCTCTGCCCTTCTGGCTGGGTCTGACTTACCCAGCCTGAGCACCAGGAACTGGATTCCAGGGCCAAGAATTTGACCACATCCCGGTGGGTCCAGCCTCACATTCCCCAAAACAGGGTGGAAACTAAGGGAGCGATCAGCTGATGAGCAAAAAACTCAGGAGAAACTTCTGACAGCAGCACTCACTGCAAGGAATTAAAAACCCAGCCCAGAAAAGAAACACAGAGAACCTTTACCTTTCACCTGACCTGGGTTCTGAAGAAATCCTAAGAAAACTTTTGTAAGTAAATCAAAAGTTACTTTGGCGAGGGGAGCTGACCCCTTAACAGCCACCTTTATTTCTTGCTCATTCTAAATGCCTGTCTCCTCCACCAGGGTCCAACTCTCTTCAAGAACAAGGGCTACCTCATATGCATTTTGGTAACCCAGCACCCAGCACTGGGCCCGGCCCATTCGTTATGGATGCCCTTGGAATGAGTCGATGATGAAGTGAGCTAAATTTGCTAATAGAGAAGGTTATTCACAATCCATATATCTGAAAAAGAGCTCCCATCCAGAATTTATAAGGAACACCTACAAATAAATGTGAAAAAAGCAAATTTCCTGATTTTTTTAATGAGCCAAAACAAATCGCCAGATGTGGTGGCTCATGCCTGGAATCTCGGCACTTTGGGAGGCCGAGGTGGGCAGATCACCTGAGGTGAGGAGCTCGAGACCAACCTGGCCAACATGGTGAAACCCCATCTCTACTAAAAATACAAAAATTAGCCAGGCGTGATGGCACACACCTGTAATCCCAGCTACTCCAGAGGCTAAGGCAGGAGAATCGCTTGAACTCGGCAGGCAGAGGTTGCAGTGAGCCAAGGTTACAAAACTGCACTTTGGCCTGGGTGATAAAGTGAGACTCTATCCTTGTTGGACCCCTCCCAGAAAAAAAATTGAACAGACACTTCACTTAAAAACAGTAAAGATACCAAGAGGCCAATAAACATAGGAAAAGATGCTTTACTTCTTTAGTCACCAGGGAAAGGCAAATGAACACCGAAAGGAGATTCCACCACACTCCTACCAGGTTGGCTAAAGTTAAAAAGCCTCACAATACCAAGTGTTGATGAGGATATGGAACAAATAGAACTCTCAGACATTGCCCATGAGAATGGAAACTGGTAGGATCATATTGGCAAGCTGTTTGGTGGTATCTATTAGAGTTGGAGCACAACACACACTTTCCCTGTGATACGGTTTGGCTCCGTGTCTCCACCCAAGTCTTATATCCAATTATAACCCCCATGTGTCAAGGGAAGAACCTAGGGGAGGTGATTGGATCATGGGGCGGTTTCCCCCATGCTGTTCTCGGGATAGTGAGGGAGTTCTCATGAGATCTGATGGTTTAAAAGTGGCAGTTTCCCCTGTATGCTCTCTCTCTCTCCTGCTGACTTGTGAAGAAGGTGCTTACTTCCCCTTCCACCATGATTGCAAGTTTCTTGAGATCTCCACAGCCATGCAGAACTGTGAGTCAATTAAACCTCTTTCCTTTATAAATTACCCAGTCTCAAGTAGTTCTTTATAGCAGTGTGAAAACAGACTAATACACATATGACCCAGCAATTCTACTCCTAGACACCCTAGAAGAATGAGACTATTTCCCACCAAAAGATATGTACAAGGACATTCATAGCAACTTTACTTTCAATAAACACAAATTGGAAAAAACCCAAATGTTCATCAACAGAGACAGGGATACATAAATGGTAGTACCTTCGTTAAATGAAATACTACACAGCAATGAAAAAGAACATACTACAATTCCATGCAACGACAGGAATAAACATCTCAGACATATTGATATGCAAGAGAATCCAGACGCAAAAGACTAAATACTGTGAGATTCCATTTATATGAAGTTCAAGAACAGGCAAAACTAATCTATTATGATGAAGGTCAGAAAAGTAATTGCATTTAGATCAAGCATGAAGAGGCCTTCTGGGGTGTTGGAAATGTTCTGTATCTTCATCTGTATCTTGTAACTTGAGTGGTGATTACACTGAGTAGTTACATGCAAACACACATTGAACTGTACGCTTAAAATTTATATACTTTCCTGAATGTATAGGAACTTCAGTAAGTAATTAAACATTTTTTTTCATGTGGTTAAAACACACCCAAATCAGGATAGAAACCAGAAAAGGCATTGTCAGGTAACCACATGGGTAGCTGGTGGGGATTAGAGTCAAAAACCTTCCAGAAACAGCATTCACTAGATTTTTATTTTATTTTATTTTATTATTATGATTTTATTTATGAGACAAGGTCTGGCTCTATTGCCAAGGCTGGAGTGCGCTGGCATAATCTCGGCTCACTGCAACCTCCATCTCTCAGACTCAAGCCATCCTCCCGAGCAGCTGGGACTACAGGCGCGCACCACTAAACCTAGCTAATTTTTATGTGTTTTTTTCCCATTAAACCTTTTTAATGGGTCTCAAAATTCTGTGACAAATTTTTGGTCAAGTCGTTTGCATTAAAAATTTCTGATTTTAAAAACTAGTAACTTAAAACTGCCACATGCAAAAAAGAAAACCAAAGTGGTCCACAAAACAGTCTCCTTTCCTTCTGAAGGTTTTACAATGCATCATTATCATTAACGAGTCTTTTACTACTAAACTTTAATGGCCAATTGAAACCAACAGTTCTGAGGCATTCTTCCACCACTGATTAAGACCGGGGTGGCAGGTATTAGGGAGAATATTCATTTAGCCTTCTGAGCTTTCTCAGCAGACTTGGTGACCTTGCCAGCTCCAGCAGCCTTCTTGTCCACTGCTTTCATGACACCCACCACAACTGTCTGTCCCATATCATGAACAGGAAAGCCGCCCAGAGATGAATAGTCTGAGATGCTCTCAACAAACATGGGTTTGCCAGGAACCATATCAATAATGGCAGCATTACCAGACTTCGAGAATTTAGGGCCACCTTCCAGCTTTTTACCAGCAAGCTGCCATGACGAACATCCTCGAGAGACACATTCTTGACCTTGAAGCCCACATTGTCCCCAAGAAGAGCTTCACTTAAAGCTTCATGGTGCATGTTGACAGATTTTATTTTAGTTGTAACATTGGAGCCAAGGTGACCACCACACCACCTCTGAGAACACCAGTCTCTACTCCGCCATCAGGAGCAGTACCGATACCACCAATATTGTAGATCTCCTGGAGAGGCAGGCGCAAGGGCTTGTCAGTTGGATGAGTCAGTGACAGGATGCGGTCCAGAGCCTCAAGCAGCGTGGCTCTGCTGGCATTGACATCCTTACAGGTGACTTTCCATCCTTGACCCAAGGCATGTTAGCACTTGGCTCCAGCCTGCTGTCACCATTCCAACCAGAAATTGGCACAAATGCTACTGCGTCGGGGTTGGAGCCAATTTTCTTAATGTAAGTGCTGACTTCTTTAACGATTTCCTCCTCGTATCTCTTCCGGCTGTCAGGTGGCTCAGTGGAATCCATTCTGTTACCACCACCAATTAACTGTTTCACACCCAGTGTGTAAGCTGGAAGGGCTTGCTCACAGGCCTGTCCATTCTTGGAGATACCAGCTTCAAATTCACCAGTACCAGCAGCAACAATCAGGACAGCACGGTCACTCTGAGATGTCCCTGTAATCATGTCTTGATGAAGTCTCTGTGTCCTGAGGCATCAATGATAGTCGTAGTTCTTGTTGGTCTCAAATTTATACAAAGAGTTATCAATGGTGATACCATGTTCACACTCAGTTTTCTGTTTATCCAAGACCCAGGCATGCTTGAAGGAGCCCTTTCCCATCCCAGCAGCCTCCTTCTTCAATTTTTCAATGGTTCTTTTGTAACGCCACCGCATTTGTAGGTCAGATGGCCAGCAGTGGTGGACTTGCCCAAATCTACATGTCCAATGACGACAATGTGGATATGAGTCTTTTCCTTTCCCATTTTGGCTTTTAGGGGGAGTTTTCATGACACTTGTGTTCTGGTGGCAAACTCGTGAAAAAGGTAATTTTTGTATTTTTAGTAGAGACAGGATTTCTCTCTGTTGCCCAGGCTGGTCTTGAACTCATGAGCTCAAGCTATCTACCTGCCTCAGCCTTCCAAAGTGCTGGGATTACAGGCGTGAACCACCGTGCCAGGCTCACTACAAGATATTTAAAAGCCGAAATTTTAATTTACAGATAAAGCCAACCCATCGTCTTAATTTACCATCCAGGAAGTTGTGATCTCGGGTCACTCTGAGCTCCTCAAGCTGTGCTCTAGAGCCACAAAGCCCCTAAGAAACAGGGTCCAGCTCCCTGCAGCATCAGTTTACCTAACAATTTAGGAGAGAAAAAGTATTTGAAAACGTTAAGACAAATATGGCCGCGTCATGGCGGGACCCCTGCTGGCCCATATAGAAAAAAAGCATGCCCCTTCTTTGGGATAGATGCAGCCCCACATCAGGCACAAAGCTTGGCAAGAGGCACTCAGATGGGGAGTCAGCCCCAGCTCCTCCTCTATGTACAGTGAACAACCTGACCAACCATTCCAGCAGCCCTGTATTGTGGAGTGGGAACTCAATTCACATGTCCACAGATATTAAGCAGGAACCTCCAAGGAGACTCTCTGCTCACAGCCAGGCTGTGCAGCTGCAGCCTTGTAAATGTAAATGTAAAGTGACCCTCTACATGAGACTTTAAGAGGGATGGATAAGCAAAGCCAGAGGAGAATAATACAAGGGAAGCAGGAGGGATGATGCCAGAAGAAAGGATGGGGGCTGATCAGGAAGGCTCCCAGACAGCCCCTGCCCTGCCCCCTGGGTTATCTGGACTCAGTGCTAACAGTTAGGTGGAAGTGGGGGTTCTCTCTTCCCCACTCATATGGGAGGGGCCTCTCTAACAACACAAGCTGGGTCACCAGCTTGGAAGGGGTACCTGGCCAGGAGTCAGGATCCCTAGGTCCCTGTCCTAAGACCCTGGGGACGGGCTGTGCAACCTTCTGCCCCCTCTCCAAGGAGAGGCTTGGGGAGCTGATGCTCAGAGACCTGTCCAACTCTGACTCAGGGAGACCAGGTGAGGTTTACATCTCCTGAGGCCCCTCCCCCGCTCCCCAAAACATCCCAGTGCCCCCAGCCTCCATGTTCCCCTAAAGGTCCCCCCAGGTAACCCATAGTGAGGCCAGCCAGGGTTGGGCTGAGTCTCAGAGGCAACCTGCTCCAACCTTGCCCCGAATCACCCAGCCTGCCCCTGGCCCTCTGCCCTGGGAGCGTGAGGTGCCAGCACAGCCTGGCAGGGTGGGCACCCCGTTCTGAGCCACCTCTTTCCTTAATACACGCTTCCTGCCCCTCAGTCCCCCACTTCCCCTCAGTCCATGCGCATCCTCCTTTCTCCCAGACACCCAGTGCTTGTCCCACCTGCCCACTGCCCATGGCAGCCACCTACAGCACAGGCCTCCCAAGTGTCAGCTCTGAAGGAAGACAGGGGGCCCACAGCCTGAAGAGGAGGCTCAGGTCATACTCAGTGGGACCCCGGACTGAGCATGGAGACAAAATGCCTGTCCCTCAGGAGCCTCCTCGCTGATCGGGGAGGAACAGTCCCTGCCCTTGGAAGCTTCCAATCTGATGGGGAAGCATAGCGCTGGAATGCACAGATCATCTAGTCTGATGGGGGAAACACAGCTCCCATCGTGTAACAGTTAGGGGTAGGCAGTGCTCCTCTCTCCTCTGAGAACCTTCTAACCTAATGGGGGAGACACAGCCCTGCCCTGGCATCTTTTGATGGAGGAGCACTCAGGACACTCTTCCTGCAGGTGACAGGGACCTACCTCTACCCTCACGACCCACTTCTTTCTGAGGGTGGAGATGAAGCTATTTCTGTCCTCAGGGTCTTGGTCTGCGGGATGAGATGCAGCTCTGGTCCTCAGGAAGCCTCTGGTGTGATTCCTTATCTGATGGGGGAGGCAGCACACCCAGCAGATACAGTCAGCAGCCAAGTCCCAAGGCCTCCTCTGCCGGTGTGTGAAGGGCTCCCTCTGGGTCTGTGGTTCTGGGCCAGGGTGGGAGGCCAGAGCTGAGATGAGAGGTCCGGGCAGAGGGTATGGGGAGGGTCACCCAGGGGCCGAGAGCCACTTTTCACCAGCACGCTGCTCAGTCCTGGCAAGGCACTCTCACACGTTGCCTCTCTTAGACCTCCTCGTGGTCTAGGAGTAAGGCCAGCCAGGGATGGGCCTCCCTGTTTGACAGATAGGGAAACTGAGGCCCAAAAGGAGCGGTGACAGGACCAAGGCCACATAGGAGGCAGGACTGGTGCCTAGCTTTATCTTCAGAGGGTAAGAGGGAGGGAGGGGGGCACCGAGAAGAGGTAGATGGCAGAGGGAGCTGGTTCCCCACACACCAGCCCAGGAAGACTCAGGCAGTCATCGGCACCCTCTGCCCTAGTGCCCCCGAGATGGTCTCTCTGGAGCTGGCCTTTCTCAATCCTGTTTGGAAAATGACTTTTATGTGAAGAAGCCCGGCTGCCCCGCCAGACATTTATGAGCCTGGCTTATTGGTCTGCACTAGGGAGCCTGGGGGCACAGCTTCTGCGTGAGCCAAGGGGAACACTTGCCAAGGTGCGGCCCTGGCCAGCCCACGGCTTCTCTGAAAGGCAAGGCTGGGAGAGGGCTGGGAATCCCCAAAGGTCCAAACCAGAAGGGACCACGGGGATGAGTGAGTCCAACCCCTGCCTTTCACAGAAGGGAATGGTGAGGAGCAGAGAAGAGCAGCGGCCTGCTCAGTCACCGACACTGGCTCCCAGCCCCGGCCAGCACTCTCTGCAGCACGGGAGCCGCGCGGAGACGCCCTTCCCTCCAGCTGTCCTGTGGCGATGGGTCAGGGTGTCGGAAAGGTCTTCTGTATTCGGGTTTCTGGGGGGCTACCCTTTGTTTTTGGTTTGTTTTGTTTTTTGAGATGGAGTCTCTGGCTCTAGTCAGCAACCAAACCCCAAGGCCTCCCAGGCTGGAGTGCAGTGGCGCGATCCCAGCTCACTGCAAATTTCGCCTGGGTTCAAGCAATTCTCATGCCTCAGCCTCCCAAGTAGCTGGAATTACAGGCACCCACCACCACGTCCGGCTAATTTTTGTATTTTTTTGTAGAGAGGGGTTTTGCTGTGTTGGCCAGACTGGTCTCGAACTCCTGACCTCAGCTGATCTGCCCACCTCGGCTTTCCAAAGTGCTGAGATTACAGGTGTGAGCCACCATGTCCAGCCTAGGGGGCTGCCCTTTGTGAGGCTGCCCACCTGGCTCTCTATCCACCCCTATGGCATCCCTTGAGGAGGCTGACCCAGGACCTGGCCATGACATCTGACCCAGAGTTCTACACTTAAAATGTATGCACTCTGCAGAGGTTTGTACCACCCCTCCTCCCTGTCCCCACACCCACTAGCCACCAGGATCCCCCAGGCAGGGGAAAGGGCTCTGCTGAGACAGCTGAGCTGCTCCCACTGAGGAAGGAGTGGAACTTGCTGTTTATGGGGCACCACCCGTGTGCCAGCCCAGGGCACAGCACTTGACCATAACATTACCTCATTCAAGTCTCAAGGGTTGTGAGACCAGGCATCTTCATGAGTTAAAATAAGAGATTCCAGATGTTGAGACATTTTGCCTGAGGTCACTCAGCACCTACGTGGGGAGCCGGGATGCCAGCCTGGCTCAGTCTGCTTCCAAAGCCCACACTTGATTTCCCCACTGTCCTGGCAACCTCCAGAAGGGCCCCAGGCGATGCCCGCCTCCTCCAGGGAGCACCCAGAGCATCCTGTCATCTCAGCCCCTGACCTGGTCCTGCAGGGGCTAGCCTCTGCCCATGGTTCAGAGCCGGCCGTTCCCCCAGTTGTAGCCCCAACTGTGGGGCTCCCTGAACTCCCTGGGGAGAAGCAATGGGACAGGCATAGGCAGACCTGGCCTTGGCACACATTCAAGCCCATTGAGATCCCCAGGCCCACTCAGGCCTGCACGGGGGGCCCAAGCGCTCAGCTGAAGAGGATTCGTGGGCCAGACTCAGGTGTCACAGTTCCAAGGCTGGGATAGGAGTTCTGAGGCTTGGACTCCAGCTGAACTCTGCCATGACCTGCTGTGTGACCTTGGGCATGTTGCCGGTCCTTTCTGAGCCTTCATTGCCAGGAGCTGGTCACTGACATCCTGTGATACGTGGATCTACATGCGCCTGGTTAGATCCAAAGGTTCAGGCAGAACCTTTGCTCAGCAGGAGGGTAGAGGAGGGGAAGAGAGCTGGGCGGGAAGCAGGTATGACCTCCTGGACTGGGCCTCTCTGGGGGGACTTTGCTGATGGCATTCTTCGCTGGTTGTCACATCAGCGACTCTACCAGGGTGGAGGGTGGCTTGGTGGTGCCTCTTGCAGAAAGTCATGGCAAGCCCTGAAGCTTATGAGTGCGGGACTGAGGGCTCGACCACTGGTCCCACTTACTTTATGGTTATAGAACAATTTGGGTTCTCCATTTCTTGTGCTACGGCTCAGTGGCCCACGGGAGGCTGGCTCTGGAGAGCAGATTGGGCACACCTCTTCCCAGCACCACACTCAGGGATGTCACACTGGCCATGGTGGGAATATTTCCACCATGGACACTGACTAACGCTACACAAAAGGGGCTTTTGGTTGTGTGGCATTGGGTTGGTTGGTCTGGAAAGCCAATTGTGAAATATTTATCAGAACACTGCACTGGTTGTATGAATAAGTTAGATTTTCCTAGAAACTTGTCATTTTTATATAAGTTTTCACATTTGGGGCATATACATTCTTTTAATTTAAATTTAATTTTAAGCGGCCGCCTCAGCGCCACAGGCAACACGTCAGTCTCACAAATTTAATTTTAGCAACTAAAGGAAAAATGCATAAATTGGACTTCATCAAAATTTAAAAACTTTGATGCTTCAAAGGACAATATGAAGAAAACAAAAAGACAAGCCCCAGAGGGGGAGAAGATATTTGCAAACTGTGAATGTGATAAGGCTGTAGTGTCCAGAATATGTAAAGAACTCTTATCACTCAACAATGAAAAGATAACCTAATTTACAGAGTGGACAAATAAAGAAGAAGATATACAAATGGCCAGTAAACCCGTGAAAGATGCTCCACACCTTTAGTCGGGAGGGAAATGAAAATCAAACCTGCAGTGAGAAAACACCTCACACTCACTAGAATGGCTATAATCAAAAAGGCAGACCGTGACAAGTGCTGACAAGGAGTTGAAGACGTTGGAACCCTCATACACTGCTGGCTGGAATGCAAAATGGTGCAGCCACTTTGGGAAACATGGGTGCAGCTGCAGCGCTGTGATAGATTGACAGCTCTTCTACCTCTGGGGAGGAGGGGAACGTGACAGGAAGGGGCTGCTGCCCTGGGGGCTCCTTTGGGGAGGATGCAGGCATTTTTCTAGAGGTCTGGGGTCTGTGTGTTTGCAGGTACAAGCGTGGCTCCCCAAAAGATTGCAGGAGATGAGTGTCCCCTCTCTTGGGGTCCCCCAAGGGCCAGTAGGTCTGAGATGGTACCAGTCTCCTCCAGAAACTGAGGTGACTTCCTTCTGTTTCCTATGGTATATCTTATACCATAGGAAACAGAAGGAAGTCACCTCAGTTTGTGCCTGTCTTGTTAAGCTCTTTTTTTTAAAGACTTCTCTTTTTCCCAAAGAACCTCGCCAAAAGTTCATCCATTTAATTAATCTTTTCCAAGAACCAACTTTTGGAATTTTTTTTTAGTCCTATTTTTTTCACCAATTCCCACTTTTGCATTTATCTTTCCTTTTAGGGGGTTAATTTCATTATTTTCTAAATTCTTCAGTCTGGGGCTTAGTTCATTAACTTTCTGCCTTTCTTTGTCCCTACTGTAAACATTCAAGACTATGCATTTGCTTTTAAGAACCATTTTAGTTGAGTTCATGAGTTTTCATATGTGACCTTTCTACTGCTCAGTTCAGAATTGCCATTGTAATATCTCCTTTGATCAATGAGTAATATTTAAACGGCTGGTTTTTAAAATTTCCAAATGAATAGGGTTTTCTTATTATCCTTGCTGAGTTGTAAGTCAGTTGCGTTAGAGTCAGAGGATGTAGTCTGGATGATGCACTTTATTTCAGTTTTGTTGAGACTTGCTTTTGCCAATAACCACGTAAGTCAGTTTTCATGTATGTTTCATGTGCTTGAGAAAAATGTATAATTGCCCATGCAGGGTCACCTATACGATGATTGGGTAGAGCTTGTTATTTGTGTTCATCAGATCTCCTACTGACTACCCATTTTTTGTCTGCTTTATCGATTATTGAAACATGCTAAAATCTCCCACCTTACTAGTAAATTTGTCCAGTTCTTGGAGTTCAATCAATTTTAGCTTCATATCTTTTGATATCAGGGTAATAATAGTTTGATAAAAATAAATTGAGAAATGACCTCTCTTCTTCTGTTTTCTGGAAAGATTGTGTAGAATTGTATAAATCCTTTAAACATTTGGTAGGACTTTCCAGTGCAACAATCTGGGCCAGGAGATTTCTTTTCAGGAGTTTTAAAATGACTAATTGATCTGGGTAGACACCCAGTAGTGGGATTGCTGGATCAAATGATAGTTCTACTTTCAGTTCTTTAAAGAATCTCCACACTGTTCTCCATAGTGGTTGTACTAGTTTACATTCCCACCAGCAGTGTGAAAGTGTTCCCTTTTCACCACATCCCTACCATCATCTTTTTTTTTCTGTATTTTTTGATTATGGCCATTCTTTCAGGAGTAAGGTGATATCACATTGTGGTTTTTATTTGCATTTCCCTAATCATTGGCGATGTTGAACATTTTTTCATATGTTCGTTGGCCATTTGTATAATTTCTTTTGAGAATTATCTATTCATGTCTTGAGCCCATGTTTTGATGGGATTGTTTGGTTTTTTCCTTGCTAATTTGTTTGACTTCCTTGTAGATTCTGGATATTAGGCATTTGCTGGATTTGTTGGATTGTGAAGACTTTCTCCCACTCTGCGAATTGTCTGTTTACTCTGTTGATTGTTTCTTTCACTATGCAGAAGCTCTTTAGTTTAATTAAAGCCCCACCTGCTTATCACTGTTTTTGTTGCATTTGCTTTTGGGTTCTTGGTCATGAAGTCTTTGCCTAAGCCAATGTCTAGAAAGGTTTCTCTGATGTTATCTTCTAGAATTTTTATGGTTTCAGGTCTTAGATTTAAATCCCTGAAAAAAAGATACTTGTACACTCATGTCACTCATGTTTTTAGCAGCACAATTCACAGTTGCAAAACTGTGGACCCAGCCTGAATGTCCATCAATCAATCAATGAATAAAGAAATTGTGATATATATATATATATATATATATATATATATATATACACACACATATATATATATATACACATATATATATATATCACAATTTCTGTGTGTGTGTGTGTATATATATATATATACTATTGAGCCATAAAATGGAATACTATTCAGCCATAAAAAGGAATGAAAGATGACATTCACAGCAACCTGGATAGAATTGGAGA